>QAXK01001018.1:0-71297 GCA_004335735.1 Chlorella sp. KRBP
CTGGCCGCCCTCGTCGGCATCCCCGGGCTCGGGCTGTACCTCGTCGCCAAGGCGGTGGGCCTCAACACGACCGTCGCGGCGGCCAACCTCGTCGGCGCCGCATGGTTCACCGTGCCGCTCCTCGTCCTCGCGGCCGCGCAGAACGCCGTGCTCGAGGAGACGGTGATGGTCGGCTACCTCTTCCGCCGGTGGGGCCAGGCCGGGTGGGGGCAGTGGCGGGTCATCGTCACGTCCGCGCTGATCCGGGGGACCTACCACCTCTACCAGGGGTTCGGCGGCTTCGTCGGGAACGTCGTCATGGGCCTGCTCTTCGGCTGGCTCTACACGCGGACGAAGCGCGTCATGCCGCTCGTCGTCGCGCACACGATCCTCGACGTCGTCGCGTTCGTGGGGTACGCGCTCGTCAAGCCGCACGTCTCCTGGCTCTGACCCCCGGCCGCGAGCCGCCCCCACACGCAGGAGCTCCCGCGGCTCGCACTCGTTCGTGCGTGCCGCGGGAGCGTCCGGGAGACCTCAGCCGCGCAGGGCGCTGCGCAGGTCCTTGTTGAGCGTCGAGATGACGTCCTGCGGGATGCCCTTGGGGCAGGCCTGCGAGCAGGCGCCGACGTTGGTGCAGCCGCCGAAGCCCTCGTGGTCGTGCTGGTCGACCATCGAGACGACCCGGGCCATCCGCTCGGGCTGGCCCTGGGGCAGCTCGGAGAGGTGGGTGACCTTCGCGCCCATGAAGAGCATCGCGCTGGCGTTCGGGCAGGCCGCGACACAGGCGCCGCAGCCGATGCACTCGGCGGCCATGAACGCGCGGTCGGCCTGCGGCTTCGGCACCGGCGCCGCGTGGGCGTCGGGGGCCGAGCCGGTGTTGGCGGAGATGTAGCCGCCGGCCTGGATGATGCGGTCGAAGGCGCCGCGGTCGACGACGAGGTCCTTGATGACCGGGAAGGCGTCGGCGCGCCACGGCTCGATGGTGATGACCTCGCCGTCGCTGAAGCTGCGCATGTGCAGCTGGCACGTGGTGGTCTTCTCGGGGCCGTGCGCGTCACCGGAGATCATCAGCCCGCACATGCCGCAGATGCCCTCGCGACAGTCGGAGTCGAACGCGATGGGCTCCTCGCCCTTGGCGTTGAGCTGCTCGTTGAGGACGTCGAGCATCTCGAGGAAGCTCATGTCCTCGCTGATGTCGCTGACCTTGTAGGTGACCATCTCGCCCGGGTGACGGGGGCCGGCCTGGCGCCAGATCTTGAGGGTGAGGTTCATCGGGGTCCTCGGTCGGTGTCGGTGGTGTGGTGGGAGCGACGAGCCGTCACTTGTAGCTCCGCTGCTTGAGCTCGATGGCCTCGTAGACGAGGTCCTCCTTGTGGAGCACGGGCGCCGACATCTCGCCGTCGCCGTCGCCACCGGAGAACTCCCACGCCGCGACGTAGAGGAACTCGTCGTCGTGGCGCAGCGCCTCGCCGTCCTCGGTCTGGGACTCGGCCCGGAAGTGGCCGCCGCAGGACTCGCGCCGGTGGAGGGCGTCGATGCACATGAGCTCGCCGAGCTCGAGGAAGTCGGCGACGCGGCCGGCCTTCTCGAGGCTCTGGTTGAGCGTGTCGGCCGAGCCGAGCACGCGCACGTTGCGCCAGAACTCCTCGCGCAGACCGCGGATGAGGTCGATGGCCTTGAGCAGCCCCTCCTCGGAGCGCTCCATCCCGCAGTACTCCCACATGATGTTGCCGAGCTCGCGGTGGAAGGAGTCCACGCTGCGCTCGCCGTTGATCTCCAGGAGCCGCTTCGTGCGCCGCTCGACGCGGGTCCGCGCCTCGACCACGTCGGCGTGGTCCTCGCCGAGCTTGTCGAACGGGCCCTGGGCGAGGTAGTCGCGGATCGTGTTGGGGAGGACGAAGTAGCCGTCGGCGAGGCCCTGCATCAGGGCCGAGGCGCCGAGGCGGTTCGCGCCGTGGTCGGAGAAGTTCGCCTCGCCGGTGACGAAGAGGCCGGGGATCGTCGACTGCAGGTCGTAGTCGACCCAGAGCCCGCCCATGACGTAGTGCACGGCGGGGTAGATCCGCATCGGCACCTCGTACGGGTTCTCGCCCGTGATCCGGGCGTACATGTCGAAGAGGTTGCCGTACTTCGACTCCACCGCGTCCCGGCCGAGGCGCTCGATGGCGTCGGCGAAGTCGAGGTAGACGCCGCGCCGGAAGTCACCGACGACCGGGCCGACGCCGCGGCCCTCGTCGCAGACGTTCTTGGCCTGGCGCGAGGCGATGTCGCGCGGGACGAGGTTGCCGAACGAGGGGTAGATCCGCTCCAGGTAGTAGTCGCGGTCCTCCTCGGGGATCTGGCGCGGGTCCTTGTCGCAGTCGTCGCGGTTCTTCGGCACCCAGATCCGGCCGTCGTTGCGCAGCGACTCGGACATGAGCGTCAGCTTCGACTGGTGCTCGCCGGAGACGGGGATGCAGGTCGGGTGGATCTGCGTGTAGCAGGGGTTGGCCATGAGCGCGCCCTTGCGGTGCGCGCGCCAGCTGGCCGTGACGTTGGACCCCATCGCGTTCGTGGAGAGGAAGAAGACGTTGCCGTACCCGCCGGAGGCGAGCACGACCGCGTCCGCGAGGTGGGTCTCGATCTCCCCGGTGACGAGGTCGCGGGCGATGATGCCGCGCGCCTTGCCGTCGGCGACGACGAGCTCGAGCATCTCGTGGCGGGTGTACTGCGCGACGGTGCCGGCCGCGACCTGCCGCTCGAGGGCCTGGTAGGCGCCGATGAGCAGCTGCTGGCCGGTCTGGCCCCGCGCGTAGAACGTGCGGGAGACCTGGACGCCGCCGAAGGAGCGGTTGTCGAGGAGGCCGCCGTACTCGCGGGCGAACGGGACGCCCTGCGCGACGCACTGGTCGATGATGTTCGCGCTGACCTCGGCGAGGCGGTAGACGTTGGTCTCGCGCGAGCGGTAGTCGCCGCCCTTGACGGTGTCGTAGAAGAGGCGGAACGTCGAGTCGCCGTCCTCCTTGTAGTTCTTCGCCGCGTTGATGCCGCCCTGGGCCGCGATGGAGTGCGCGCGCCGCGGCGAGTCCTGGAAGCAGAAGACCTTGACGTTGTAGCCGGCCTCGCCGAGCGTCGCCGCGGCCGAGCCGCCCGCGAGCCCGGTGCCGACGATGATGACGTCGAGCTTGCGGCGGTTGGCGGGGTTGACGAGCGCGGCGTCGAACTTGCGCTGCGTCCACTTGCCGGCGATCGGGCCGGGGGGCGCCTTGGTGTCGGCGACCGGCTCGCCCTCGGTGTAGAGGCCGTGCGCGATCCCGGCGTTGACGGTGGTCTCGGTCATGAGTCAGTGCCTCACTTGATCAGGCCGAAGAGGATGGACAGCGGCGGGACGAGGAACCCGACGACGATCACCGCGGACAGCGCGTTCGCGACGACCTTGGCCCGGCGGTGGGCGGCGGGGTTCATCGTCCAGCCGAGGGTCTGCTGCGCGCTGAACACCCCGTGCGAGAGGTGCAGCGCGAGGGCGACCATCGCGAGGACGTAGAGGAGGGTCAGCCACGGGACCTGGAAGCTGGCGACGACGAGCTCGTAGGGGTTCTGCTGGACGTTCGGGCCCTGCTTGTCCGGGTTGACCGAGAACTTGAGGATCGTGAACTGGAGCAGGTGCCAGACGATGAACAGCAGGAGGAAGACCCCGCCCCAGCGCATCCAGGCGGTCTTCATCGCCGACCGGGCGGCCGCGTACTTCGTCCGCCGCGCGTTGCCGGCCCGGCTCCACAGCGCGAAGGCCGCGTACGCGTGGCCGACGAGGCTGAGCAGCAGGACGACGCGGATCACCCACAGCAGCCCGCCGTACGGCAGCATCGGCTCCCCGATGGTGCGCAGGTGCTCGGCGTAGGTGTTGAACGCCTCCTCACCCGCCAGCGCCTTGAGGTTGCCGTACATGTGGAGGAGGACGTACCCGACGAACACGAGGCCTGTTCCCGCCATGAGGACCTTCAGGCCGATCGTGGTCCGTCGTGCCGTCCTCGGTCGCGAGGAAGTCGTTGTGGCCACGGACGCACCCTAGTCCCCGGTCCCGACCGGATCGAGCGCTGTCGAGGGCTGTGACGGTGTGACATTCACCCGGTTACCTCCGGGTACGTCGGGCCCCGACCCGTCGACGGGTGTGCGGCTCAGGCGCGGCGGGCCGCGACGGCCGCGTCGTAGAGCGCCTTCTTGGACAGGCCGGTCGCCGAGGCCACCTCGGCGCAGACGTCCTTGAGCCGCTCGCCGGCGGCGACCCGGGAGAGCACCTCGGGCAGCACGTCCTCGAGCCCGGCGGACGGCCCGGTGGCCCCGCCGACGACGACGGTGATCTCGCCGCGGGCGTGCTCCTCGGCCCACGCGGCGAGCTCGGCGAGCGGGCCGCGGCGCACCTCCTCGTAGGTCTTGGTCAGCTCGCGGCAGACGGCGGCCGGGCGGTCGGGGCCGAACGCGGCGGCCATCGAGGTGAGGGCGCGGGCCAGCCGGTGCGGCGCCTCGAAGAAGACCATCGTCCGGGGCTCGGCGGCGAGGCCGGCCAGGGCTCGCTCGCGCTCGCCGTCCTTGCGCGGGAGGAAGCCCTCGAAGCAGAACCGGTCGACGGGCAGGCCCGAGACGGCGAGCGCGGTGAGGACGGCCGAGGGCCCGGGGACGGCGGTGACGCGGACGCCCGCGGCGACGGCGGCGGCGACGAGCCGGTAGCCGGGGTCGGAGACCGACGGCATCCCGGCGTCGGTGACGACGACGACCCGGGCACCGCCGAGCATCGCCTCGACGAGGTCTCCGGAGCGGCCGGACTCGTTGTGCTCGTGGAAGGACACGACCCGGCCGGGAGGCGCGACGCCGAGGTCGGCGCACAGCCGCCGGAGCCGGCGGGTGTCCTCGGCCGCGACGACGTCGGCACCGGCCAGCTCCTCGGCGAGCCGGGGGGCGGCGTCGCGCGGGTCGCCGATCGGGGTGGCCGCGAGGACGAGGGCTCCGGCACTCATGGCGCGATCCTCGCACGCCGCGCGGGAGGCGGAGGTCGGCCACCTACGATGTGCCGGTGACCCGGACCGACGAGCTGCGCCACCGGCTGCTCGGGTTCCGGCCCACGGACGCCCTGTGGGGATGGCTCGGCCCGGGGCTCATCGCCCTCGTGGGCGGGGTGCTGCGGTTCTGGAACCTCGACCGCCCGCAGGCCCTGGTCTTCGACGAGACGTACTACGTCAAGCAGGGCTGGTCGATGATCCGCTACGGCGTCGAGATGCGCGTGCTCTCCTCGCTCAAGAAGCCGGACGACGCCTTCGTCGGCGGCAACCCCGACGTCTTCAACACCACCGACGGCGACTTCGTGGTCCACCCGCCGGTCGGCAAGTGGGTCATCGGGTTCGGGGAGTGGCTCCTCGGCGCGGACTCCGGCTGGGGATGGCGCTTCTCGGTGGCGCTCCTCGGGACGCTGTCCATCCTCATCGTCGGTCGGGTGGCGCGCCGGATGTTCGGCTCGACGGCGCTCGGGTGCGTCGCGTCCTTCCTGCTGGCCTTCGAGGGCTCGCACTTCGTGATGTCGCGGACGGGGATCCTCGACATCATCGTCATGTTCTTCGCGCTGTGCGCGTTCGCGGCCCTGCTCGTCGACCGGGACCGCAGCCGGGAGGTGCTGGCGCAGAAGGTCGGTGCCCTCGGCCGCGGCGAGTGGCCGGGCGGCGGCGGACCGTGGCTCGGCTGGCGGCCGTGGCGCTGGGTGGCCGGGATCTCGCTGGGCCTGTGCATGGGGACGAAGTGGTCGGGGCTGTTCTTCCTCGCCGCCTTCGGGCTGATGACGGTGTGGTGGGACCTCGGCGCGCGCCGGGCCGCGGGGGTACGGCACTGGGCGCGCGGGGGCCTGCTCAAGGACGGGCCGTTCGCGGCGCTCCAGATGGTGGTCACCGGGGCCGTCGTCTACACCGTGTCGTGGACCGGCTGGTTCCTGTCCGACCACGGCTACCACCGGCACTGGGACACCTTCAACCCCGGCCAGGGCGTGCAGTGGCTTCCGCCGGTGCTGCGGAACTGGGTGAAGTACCACCAGGACGCGTACCAGTTCAACACCACGCTGAGCACGCCCCACCCGTACCAGTCGAACCCGTGGTCCTGGCTCGTCCAGACCCGCCCGACCTCCTTCTACTACGAGAGCCCGACGCGCGGCGTCGACGGCTGCACCGTGGCGCAGTGCTCCCAGGCGGTCAACCCGATCGGGACGATCTCGGTGTGGTGGGTCGGCATCCTCGCCCTGCTCGTCGTGCTCTGGTGGTGGCTCGTGCGGCGCGACTGGCGCGCCGGGGCGATCGCCGCGGGCATCGTCGGCGGCTACCTGCCGTGGTTCGTCTACCAGGACCGGACGATCTACACCTTCTACGCGGTGGCCTTCGAGCCGTGGGTCGTCCTGGCCGTCACCTTCCTCGTCGGGCTGTGGGTGGGCCGGCGCGCGCCCGACCCCGCGCGGTGGCGGACGCGGGTGCTCGTCGTCGGCGGGTACCTGCTGCTGACGCTGGGGCTGTTCGCGTTCTTCCACCCCGTGTACGTCGCCGACACCATCCCCTACGACCACTGGCACTGGCGGATGTGGTTCCCCAGCTGGATCTGACGCCGCGGCCGGCGCTCCCCCGCGCTGTCGGGGGCCCGGCGTAGGTTCGGGTCATGTTCCTCCTCGGCGACGAGCAGCGGCTCGTCATCAGCGCCAGCGACCTGCGCACGGCGTCGCGCTGCGAGTTCGCCCTCGTCGCCGGGCTCGACGTCGTCCGGGGCCTGCGCGAGTCGGTGGAGGACCCCGAGGACCCGATGCTGCGCCGCGTCGCGCACCTGGGTGACCAGCACGAGAACGAGGAGCTGCGCCGGCTGGGTCGGGCCCACCCGGGCGGCGTCCGCCAGCTGCCCTCGCCGCGGTACTCCCCCGCCGGCCTCGCCGACGCGATGGCGGCCACCCTCGACGCGCTGGCCTCCGACGCGCAGGTCCTCTCCCAGGCGACGCTCTTCGACGGCCGCTTCGTCGGCCGCGCAGACTTCCTCGAGCGGACGGCCGACGGATGGCTCGTCAGCGACACCAAGCTGGCCCGCCACGAGAACGTCCCGGCGCTGCTCCAGGTCGCGGCCTACGCGGCGCTGCTCGAGGCGGCGGGCGTGCCGGTCGCACCGGTGGCCCGGCTGGTCCTCGGCGGCGGAGAGGTCCACGACGTGCCGCTGGCCGACGTGCTCCCGGTGTACCGGGCCCGGCGCGAGCGGCTGGAGTCGCTGCTCGAGGAGCACCGGGCCACGGGCGGGGCGGCGGTCTGGGGCGACCCCCGCTGGCTGGCCTGCGGTCGCTGCGCCGAGTGCGACGTCGAGGTCGAGGCCGCGCGCGACCTCCTGCTCGTCGCGGGGATGCGCGGGCCCACCCGGCGGCGGCTGCTCGACGCCGGCATCACGACCGTCGAGGAGCTCGCGGCGTCCTCCGGTCCCGTCCCGGACGTGCGCGCGGCGATGCTCGAGCGGCTGCGCGCCCAGGCGCGGCTGCAGCTCGCGCAGGACGCGGACCCCGCCGGCGGGGTGCTCCACGAGGTCGTCGACCCCGAGGCGCTGCGCCGGATGCCCCGGCCGAGCGAGGGCGACGTGTTCTTCGACTTCGAGGGCGACCCCCTGTGGCAGGAGCGCGGCTCGGCCGTCTGGGGGCTCGAGTACCTCTTCGGCATGGTCGAGACCGACTCCGGCGAACCGGTGTTCCGCGCCTTCTGGGCCCACGACCGGCACGAGGAGAAGCAGGCGCTCGTCGCTTTCGTCGACCACCTCGCCGAGCGCCGGCGGCGCTGGCCCGACCTCCATGTCTACCACTACGCGCCGTACGAGCCGGCCGCGCTGCTGCGGCTCGCGGCCCGGCACGGCGTCTACGAGGACGAGGTCGACCAGCTCCTGCGCGACGGCGTCTTCGTCGACCTCTACTCCGTCGTGCGGGCCGGCATCCGGGTCTCGCAGCGCTCGTACTCCATCAAGAAGCTCGAGCCGCTCTACATGGAGGCCCGCGAGGGTGACGTCCAGGGCGGCGCCGAGAGCATCGTGGTCTACCACCAGTTCACCGCGGCCCGGATCGAGGGACGCGACGACGAGGCCGCGGACCTGCTCGCGGAGATCGCGCACTACAACGAGGACGACTGCGTCTCCACCCTCCTCCTGCGCGACTGGCTGCTCGCGCGACGGGCCGAGGTCGTCGGCGACGACTGGTCGCTGCCGGTGGCCGACGAGGTGTCCGAGGTCGTCGTCAGCGACGTCCGGCGCGCCGCCCTCGCGCTGGAGGCGGCCGTGCGCGGGCTCGTCGAGGGCGTCCTGCCCGCCGACCGCACCGACGAGCACCACGCCGTGGCCCTCGTCGGGTCGGCGGTCCTCTTCCACGCCCGGGAGGACAAGCCGAAGTGGCAGGAGCACTTCGAGCGGCTGCGCCTGCCGGTCGGCGACTGGCGGCCGGCCGAGGGCGTCTTCCTCGTCGAGGACGCCGAGGTGGTCACCGACTGGTGGCAGAACACGCCGCGGCAACGCCCGCGGCGCACCCTTCGGCTGCACGGAGAACCCATGCGGCAGAACGGCATCGGGGTCGGGGCGGCGGTGTCGGCCGTGTACGGCGCGCCCCCGCCGTCCGGGATGTCGGCCGAGCCCCTGCACGCCAACGCCCGCAGCACGGCCACGGTGAGCGTGCTCGAGACCGAGGAGTCGCTCGCCGAGAACGGCCGGCTCCACCAGAGCCTGCTCGTCGAGGAGCTCCAGCCCAAGGACGGCGAGCCGCACACCGACGTCCCGGTGGCCCTCGTCCCCAACGACAACGTCAGCTCGGCGCCCATCGACCGCGCCCTCGCCGAGGTCGCCGAGGTGGTCCGCGACACCGGGCAGGTACCGGTCGGGGCGGGCACCGACGTCCTCCTGCGCTGCCCGCCGCGGCTGCGGGCAGGGGCGGGCCTGCCGCCGGTCGGTCCGGGGAGCGACGGGTACGTCGAGGCCATCACCGCCGCGCTCACCGGGATGGACGACTCCTACGTCGCCGTCCAGGGCCCGCCCGGCACGGGCAAGACGCACGTCGGGGCACACGTCGTCGCCCGGCTGGTGGAGCTGGGCTGGGCGGTCGGGGTCTGCGCGCAGAGCCACGCCGCCGTCGAGAACGTGCTGACCAAGATCGTCACGGCCACCGACGTGTCCGGCGAGCAGGTCGCGAAGGTGGCCCGGGCCACGGCCGACCCCGCGTGGACGCGGCTGGCCAAGGCCGACGAGCTGGCGGGGTTCGCCGAGGCGCACCGCACCGCGGGGCGCGGGTACGTCATCGGCGGCACCGCCTGGGACCTCACCAACCCGGGTCGGGTGGCCCGCGGCCAGCTCGACCTGCTCGTCGTCGACGAGGCCGGCCAGTTCTCGCTCGCCAAGACGCTCGCGGTGTCGGTGGCCGCGCGCCGGCTCCTCCTGCTCGGTGACCCGCAGCAGCTCCCCCAGGTCACCACCGGCACGCACGCCGAGCCCGTCGACCTCGCCGCCCTCGCGTGGCTGGCCCGCGGCGAGCCGGTCCTCCCCCCGGAGCTCGGGTACTTCCTCGCGACGACCTGGCGGATGCACCCCGAGCTGACCCGGCCGGTCTCCGAGCTGGCCTACGACGGCCGGCTGGCCGCGCGGGGCGAGGTGACCGGTGCCCGCGTCCTCGACGGCGTCGAGCCCGGCCTGCACGTGCGCCTCGTCGAGCACCGGGACAACTCGACGCACTCGGTCGAGGAGGCCGACGCGGTGCTCGACCTCGTCCGTGACCTGCTGGGGCGCTCGTGGTCCGACCCTGCGGAGCGGGACGAGGACGGCTCGCCGGTGGGCGAGCGCCCGCTCGGGGAACGTGACGTCATCGTCATCACGCCGTACAACGCGCAGGTCGGGCTGGTGCGCCGCGTGCTCGACGACGCCGGGCTGACCGAGGTCGCGGTGGGCACCGTGGACAAGTTCCAGGGCCAGGAGGCGGCCGTGGCGATCCTGTCGATGGCCGCCTCGTCGCACTCCGACGTCTCGCGCGGCATGGGCTTCCTCCTCGACCGGCACCGGCTCAACGTCGGCATCTCGCGCGGGCAGCACTCGGCGTTCGTCGTGCGCTCTGCCGTGCTCACCGACTTCTCGCCGCGCTCCCCGGAGGAGCTGCTCGCCCTCGGCGCGTTCCTGCGCCTGTGCGAGGGGGCGGTCACCACCGAGGCGGTCGCCACCGAGGCGGTCGCCACCGAGACGGTCGCCTCGGTCGGAGCCGCCCACCCCGTCGGCTGAGGCGGTCGAGCCCGGGCCCCAGGGTGGCGGGCCGCGCCTGCACACCGTCGCGTCGTCCCTCCCCGGACCGTCGTCGGACCGCGGAGCGGCAGGGGCCCGCGACGGAAGCGGCAGGAGCCCGCGACGGGCGCGGCAGGGGCCCGCGACGGGCGCGGCAGGGGCCCGTGACGGGCGCGGCAGGTGGCGACACCGATGGCGTCGGATGTGTGGTGATCACCCCCACTCCCCCGCCACGGCGTGCACCACGAGGTGCACCGGGCCGCCGGACGGCTTCGCGCCTCCCGGGCGGGGAGACGACGAGGGACCCGGCGGACAGCGTGCCGGTCCTTCGTCATCGGTGGACGCGAGGGGAGCCCGCGCTGCTCCGGCACCCCCACCCCACATGCGAGAAGGGCCGGCTGACGCCGGCCCTTCTCTCGGGTGGAGCTGAGGGGATTCGAACCCCTGGCCTTCTCATTGCGAAGGCGATTCGTGCCGTCGTGGACCTTTCGCGATAGGTGCTTCCCCGTTGCAGGCGTTGCCCAGGAGCAGGCCGGCGCCGAACCCGGGGGGGCATCGGGGGGGCACGGTTTCGGCAGGGAGTGGCGCCGACCCGTAGCGGAGCACAGAGCTCGGCGGAGTGGCCGGGTCAAGGGTGGCCGTAGGTCATTGCGGAGCGACGGCGCAGCCGCCCTTGACGCGGTCCGGAGTCGGGCGGATGCTCTGCGTCGGGTCGGCGCCGCGGAGGTGAGGACGTCTCTGCGAGGTCAGCCGGCGCGTTCGAAGTTGTGCGCGGCGAGGGGGTGGGGTGCGACGGGGGTGCGCGGAGGGCGCGAAGCGCCCGCAGCGCGGGGGTCCCCGTCGTGGGCCCCGCCCCCGAGCTGCAGCGCGGCGCGGAGCGCCGCCTTGAGCCAGTAGAGAAAGTCCTCCCGAGTCGCGCAGCGCGACACGTCTGCCGGGATGACGCCTGGCATCAGGCCTATCTGGGCCAGTG
The DNA here is from genome assembly GCA_004335735.1 of Chlorella sp. KRBP. NCBI lineage: Eukaryota > Viridiplantae > Chlorophyta > Trebouxiophyceae > Chlorellales > Chlorellaceae > Chlorella > Chlorella sp. KRBP. The sequence goes on from QAXK01001018.1 coordinate 11,219, forward strand.
CGCGTCGGCTGGCTCGCTGCCACAGTGGAACCTCAATGGCCTTTCGCGGGTCAGAGGTGGAGCGCTCACGATGGGGAGGCTTGTATGCGGGCAACTCGACTCGCAACCCTGCTCGCTGTCGGCGTCCTGCTCTCGGCGTGCTCGCTGGGGAGCCCTAGCACCACGGAGGTTCTTCGAGCCCGCTCTGAAGGGTCGGGCAGTTGCCGGCCTTTCCACTCCCTTGATGACCTGCTGGGCAATGCACTCTTCCGCTTCGGCGGGGCGGCACCAAAGGCGCTCACTACGGCGGTGGTCACCGGCCACTTCGAGTCGGTAGCAGCCGGCAGAGCGTTCACGGTCGCCGGCGGCGACGGCCCGGGTGGGCAGGCAGTCGACTTCGACACGGATGGCGCAGTCTGGAAGACAGTGGAGGCACGGTTCTCGATCGACCACGTCGTCAGTGGCCAGCTCGCGGTGGGCAGTGAAATCACAGTGGGGCTGGCATTCGACCCGAACGTCAACCCAGGTCGTATTGAGCAGGACCTGCGCGCCCTCGGCCGCACGTTGGTCTTCCTCGACAAGTCGCCGGTATTCGCCTACGCCCCTTCCTTATACGGCACAACTGAAAGCCGCTCACTTCTCGCCGTTGTGGCGGACGACGGGACACTTTCCCTTCCCGCACTCAATCCGGACGAAGCCGGGGCGTTGCTGGAACAGACCCCTGATCTGGCCAGTATCGATGATGCGGCGGCCAAGCCGGGAAGGATCCTGGTCACCGACCCCACCGGGTGTCAGGTCATCGACGAGGTGGCGGCCCAGGCCTAGCGGCGCCGTCGACAACAGAAGGATCGCGGCATGAGCGCGATCCTTTGGAGCCTCTCTCGGAGGGCGTGACGGACTGCACGCGTAGTGCACTAAGATGCACTTATGGACGAACAGGCGGCGGCTCTCGCAGTGATGATCGGGTCCCGGGTTCGAGGGACCCGGCAGGCCAAGGGGTGGACTCTGGACCAGCTGGCAGGTTCCGCGGGCGTGAGCCGTCGGGCGGTCGTGAACGTCGAGCAGGGGGTGGCCAACCCCAGTGTCGGGACGCTGCTGCGTCTCAGTGACGCGCTGGGGGTGGGGTTGCCGGCGCTGGTGAGCCCGGCGGAACCGTTGGCGGTTCCGGTGACACGAGCCGGAGACGGAGCGGTGCTGTGGAGCGGCGAGCACGGCGGCCGCGGGGTCCTGGTCGCGGGGACGGAGCCGCCGGACGTGGCCGAGCTGTGGGACTGGACGATGGCTGCGGGTGAGCGGCACGTCAGTGAGGCGCACGCCCCGGGAACCCAGGAGCTGCTCCAGGTCCTGGTCGGGACGTTGACGCTGGTGGTGGCCGACCAGAGCAACACCCTGTCGGCCGGTGATGCGGCTGCGTTCCCGGGCGACGTGCCGCACGGGTACGCCAACGAGAGCGCGGGCCCGGTGCACTTCTCCCTGGCCGTCTTCGAGCCCGGCGTGGGCGCGGCTCCGACGGTGGAGGGATCCCATGGTTGAGCCCGGATCCCTGCCGGCCCACCTCTCCGACGCCCACGTCGCTGCGGAGGTGTTCGAGCTACGCCCTGACTACCGGGCCCTCCTGATGACTGCCGAGGGACTCGAGCCTCGAGCAGGTGGCGGGGCGGCTGAGGACCTGCTCCGTCACGCCGAAGGGCACGCGACCGCCCTGCTCGCGGCCGGACCCGTGGAGGAGCTTCCCCACGTCGCGACATGGCGGGAGGCCTACCGGGGGTTCGGTGCCAAGCCGCAGCGCACCCGCAACAGCCTCGAGGCGCTGACCCGCCGCGCACCGTCGGGTCTGCCTCGCGTCAACGCCCTCACCGACGTCTACAACGCCATCTCCGTCCTGCACCAGCTCCCCATCGGCGGAGAGGACCTCGACCGGTATGCCGGCAGCCCAAGGCTGGTGCGCGCCACCGGTACCGAGCCCTTCGACACCACCGTCGACGGCCAGCCCGTCGTCGAGCACCCCGAGGTCGGGGAAGTCGTCTGGTGTGACGACGCAGGGGTTACGTGCCGACGGTGGAACTGGCGCCAAGGACCACGCACCGCCCTGAGAGCAGACACCACGAACGCGCTCTTCATCATCGACGCCCTCGCCCCGGTGACCGACGCCGACCTCGACGCGGCCGCCACCGCCCTGTCGAACCTCCTCCGCGGCCTCGGACCGGCCGTCCGCGTCACCAGCCGCCTCATCGGCCGTCCCACGCACCCACCCGTTCACCCCGAGGAACCATCGTGATCTGCGTGCAGTTCGTCTTCAAACCCGGCACCTACGACGAGGACTTCCATCGCCTCGACGCACAGATCGACGACTACGCCCGCGCCCTCCCCGGGTTCGTCAGGACCGAGACATGGCGCATTCCCGAGCAGGGGCTGGTCAACGCCATGTACTACTTCACCGACCAGAAGGCCGTCGCCCTCCTGGCCCGCTTCCCGGTCCACCGGGAAGCCAAGGGGCAGGTCCACCGCTGGTACGAGGGCTACCGCATCGTCGTCACCGAGGTGAAGGCCACCTACGGCGACGGTCTGCTTCCCGAGTGAGCACCCGCCCAGTCGTCCTCCTGAACTCCGGCCGCGGATACCGCCCGACCGGCGGCATGAGCGAATGGTTCATGCGGGGGATTCGTCGTCGTCCTCTGACGCGTAGGCATCCAGCCAGAACGTGCCATGAGCATCGGCCAGTGCCCGTACGAGAGTGGCCGACAAGGTCATCGCCTGCTTCCCTTCAATCGGCGTCCAACTGCAGAACAGACGAACGCCAGCCTCCGAGGTGGCGCCCTTATCGTCTCGAGCGGACAGCCATGCCTTGGCCGCAGCCAGCTGCGATCCCAAGGACTCGCCAGGCACGTCGATGTTCTCCGCTATGCCTCAATCTCCGTCGAATACCGAGATGGAGGTCCGCGCCCACTCCGAAGTCGTCACGGTCACATGCTCACACGGCCGAGCGCTAGTGGCCGTGCGCATTCAGCAAGACCCTCGCCAAGCGCGCCACGCGGCAATTCCGGACGTTCTAGGACCGGTGCGGCCGGCCATTCCGGTGCACGAGAAAAGCCCCCACGCTCAGTGCTGCGACAACGGCCGCGAAGACCACACCGGCGAAGATCAGGCTCGCCACTGTCGCGGCCGTCCCTGCCACTGCGATGCCGAGCAGGGCCATGAGGGGCGGCGCGCAACAGCAGGCACACACGGCGGCCGCGCCACCGATCAAGTACCGACGCGACCAGACGTTCTCGCTCATCGGTCCCTCACCCATTAAGCAACGGTAAACCCGTCCCGAGGTCGCAGACACGAGCCGATGATCGAGCCAGACGTCGCCGTGGTCGGCCTGCCGCAGCGCTCTGCCCGCCGACAGGAAGGGGCTGAGACCTAGTCAACATCTCTGTCAGTGACGCCGCTCATGGCGATGCTGCGCCTGATGCGCGAGCATGTTGAAGTGGACCAGGACGTAACGCTGTTGTACTTCGAGGGCTGCCCGAGTTGGCGGACCATGCTCGCGCGGGTGAGCGCGGCGGCCGAGCAAGCCGGGATTCAGGTGCGGGTGACTACTCGGACGGTCGAGACTACCGAGGACGCCGAAAGGCTCGGGTTTACGGGGTCCCCCACGATCCTCATCGGCGGTCGTGACCCGTTTGCTAGGCCGGGGATGGTCCCGGCGCTGGCGTGCCGCGTCTACTCCACACCGGAGGGTCTGGCGGGTTCGCCCACAGTCGACCAACTCGTCAACGTTCTGGAGCAAGAGCCGCTACGCCACTGATGCCGGATGACCCTGTTCCGGAAGGACGCCCCCCTGGTCGAAGATGGGCGCATGGCAACGCAGGCGACGGAGCACGAGCACGCGGTTCAACCCCACTGCTGGTGTTGCGGCAACACGTTCGACGAGTCGGCTCTGACCCACTTGGGCGCGAACCCCGAGGTCGCGGTCTGCGCGGGGTGCGCCCACTGGTTGCATCGGCGCGCCCGCGCCGCGGCCGACGGCGAGCGGCGGACCCCGGGTGCCTGGGCCCGTCGGGTCGTCGCCTCGGCCCGCGGTCGGGTCATGAGGGCTGGTGCCCAGGACTGGCCGGTGATCGGTGCGCTGCTTCGGCGTCTTGACCAACACCTTCCCTGACGCTCGGTTCGTCGAGGCGTGGGAGCAGGGCACCGCCGAGCAGGAGGATCGGCTCAAGATGCCGTTGCACCCATCCGCTCATCGGCATGTGCGAACGTTCAGCGTTGCCCTTCCTTCCCTGCTGAGTGCCCGATTCCGGGCACTGAGATCGGCTTCTCCTTGAACGAAGGTTCGGCCGAGCGTCACATTGGCTAGAGCAAGCAGGTGCACACGCACTCGATGGCATCGCTCGGGGGTCGGCTCCCCCGGCCTGGCCAGTGGCCAGCGAATCAACGCCGTACATGGTTCTCTCGCGCCTGCTGCTTCGTCTCCTGAGCGACCCCCAGGGGCCAGAGACGTATCGGCGACCTGGCCGCCCTGGACCGGGTGTGCCGGGTGACGGGGTCGCACTAGTCACCCGGCACACCCTCGGGAAGGGGTGGCCACCCGTGACACACCCAGCCGACTCGCGTGGTCGTTCGGAATTCGGTGGCTTCGGTCAGGACGCGCCGCTGGAGCTCGCCGCGGGCTTGGATCTGTCCGGGCTCGTGGCTCGCTTCCAGGACGGCACCAACGAGGCCCTGCTCGACACGATGACCGCGGTGCACAACTGCGCCCGCCCCATCCGGCTGGCCGGCTCCTCGACGACCGTCGATGCCCGGACCGGCGACGTGCTCTCGACGTTCCGCTCGACCGATGCCCCGTTGGGGGTGCTGTACCGGCCGTGCGGAAACCGTCGCGCCCACGTGTGCCTAGCCTGCTCACGCACCTACGCCCGCGACACCTTCGCCCTCATCAGTGCCGGGGTCGCCGGGGGCAAGACCGTTCCGGAGCAGGTCGCGGACAACCCGCTGCTGTTCGCGACCTTCACCGCGCCCTCGTTCGGGCTCGTTCACGGCCAACGCCGCGGGGGGCCCTGTCGGCCGCGACGTCGGGACGACCGCACCCGCTGCCCCCACGGACGCCCGCAGTGGTGCACGGCTGTCCACGAACCCGACGACCAGCGCACGGGTGCCCCGTTGTGCCCGGACTGCTACGACACCGCCTCGGCGGTCATCTGGCAGTGGCACGCCCCCGAGCTGTGGCGGCGCACGACCATCGCCCTGCGCCGAGCCGTCGCCGCCCACCTCGGGGTGACGGAGTCCGGTCTCGGGGAGCACGCCTCGATCCAGTACGCCAAGGTCGCGGAGTACCAGGACCGCGGCCTGGTCCACCTCCACGCCCTGATCCGCCTCGACGGACCCGCCGACGCCGGAATCGGCGCACCCGCCCCGGCCGCCCTCGACGGGCCCTCCCTCGCCGCCCTTGTCCGTGACACCGCGCCGGGTGTGACGGTCCTGGCCGAACCGGTCGACGACCAGGACAGTCCGCGCGTCCTGGCGTGGGGTGCCCAGCTCGACGTCCGCGTGGTCACCGCGGGCCGTCACGTTGACGACTCGACCGCCGCCCTCACTCCCGGACAGGTGGCCGGCTACCTCGCGAAGTACGCGACCAAGGACGTATCCGGTCTGCACGGCGAGGGCCAGCGCCGCCCACACATCGCCGCCTTCCGCGCCGCCTGCGCCGACCTGGCCGACCGCGCCGCACGCCACCACGACGAGGACCACGACTACCAGCGGATGAGCCAGTGGGTGCACATGCTCGGCTTCCGCGGCCACTTCGGCACCAAGTCCCGCCGCTACTCGGTCACTCTCGGAGCACTGCGCCGCGCCCGTGCCCGGTGGCAGGCGATGGCCGCCAAGTCGCGCCGGACCGGGGAACCGATCGACGTCCGCGACCTCGAGCGCCGACTCCTGGCCGACGACGCGGACGAGGCCACCGTCGTCGTCGGCTCCTGGACCTACCTCGGCACCGGCTGGCGCGACGCCGCCGAGGAAGCCCTCGCCTTGGCGGCCGCCGCCCGAGCCCGCGAGTACGACCAGTGGCGATCCGAGAATCGGCAGTAGTCCACCATCGCGAAGGGCGTGGGAGAGAGGAACGTGGCATGGAGAAGAAGAGTCAGGTGGCCGGGCCCGGCCCGGAGGTGCTGCAACGTCTGCTGACGTCGGCGGAGGTGGCGCGGGCGCTGCGGGTGTCACCGTCGACGCTGTGTCGCTGGCGGCAGACGGGCCACGGCCCGCGGGTGGTGTGGCTGGCGCCGTCGTGTCCGCGGTATCGACGCCAGGACGTCGAGGCGTGGGTGTCGAGGGTCGCGGCGTGAGCATCCAGCGGCTTCCGAACGGCCGATTCCGGGCGAAGCTGAAGAGCGGGCGGGTCGACGTGGCGAGCCGCGTGTTCGACACCCAGCGCGAGGCCAGGGCGTGGTTGTCGCGCGAACGCGCTGCACTCGACGGCGGGGTCGACCCTCGCGCGGGCCGGGAGCGGGTCCGATCCCTGATGGAACGCTGGTTGGTGGTGCGCCGGACGACCGTCGCCGGCAAGACCTACCGGGCGGACCTCGACCTCCTGCGGTTGAGCCCGACCAGCCTGCTGACGGTGCACGCGTCGTCGGTCTCAGGCCGTGAGGTGGCGCGGGCGTTCGAGAACCTGCTGGCTGCCGGCCTGGCCGAGAGCTCGGTGGTCCGTTATCGGGCGAGCTTGTCGTCGTTCTTCGCCTGGTGCGTGCGCGAGAAGGTCATCCTCGCCAATCCGGTTCTCGGTGTCCGGGTGCCGAAGCAGTCTCGCGAAGTCGACGAGATGGACCCCTTCACCGAGGCCGAGGTCGAAGCGGTGCATGCACAGTGGGCCGAGCGGTCCCCGCACCTGGCGGACGTTCTGGTCGTGCTCGCGTGGACCGGTCTGCGGTGGGCGGAGGCTCGGTCCATGCGGGTCGAGGACGTCATGCAGGTGCCGACTCCGGGCCTGCTCGTGCGCCGGTCGCAGCCCGAAGGGCAGCCGGTGAAGGCCACGAAGGGCAGGAGGGCGCGCCGGGTGCCCCTGGCGAACCGGGTCCTGCCGATCGTCCTCCGCTTCAGCGAGGGAAAGGCGCCGGGCGAACTGCTGTTCACCACGGCCGGCGGTGCCCGACTGCACCGCACCGCGGTCCTGCGCTCGGTGCAGTGGTCGACGACAGGACATGGGCGGCGGATCCACGACCTGCGGCACACAGCGGCATGCCTGTGGCTGGCCCGTGGGGTCGACCCCGGAACGGTCCAGGCGTGGATGGGCCACGAGTCGATCGCGACGACGAACCGGTACCTCCACTTCCTCGGGACGGGTGCCGATCTGGCGGGGCTGGACCGGCTCAACGCCACGTCGGGGGGCGCCGGGGGGGCACGAAAGGGCGTGGGCGGTGAATGACAACGAGAGAACCCCGCCCGGGCCGGCGCATCTGCGCTGGTCGGACGGGGTTCCCATCGGGTGGAGCTGAGGGGATTCGAACCCCTGGCCTTCTCATTGCGAACGAGACGCGCTACCAACTGCGCCACAGCCCCGAGTGCGGGAGAAACGATAACACCAGCGCGACCCACCCTCGAAACCGGTCGGCCCGCTGCGGCGCCGCCGCGGGAAGGCTCCCCGCCCGCCCCGGTCACGGAGGGGGTCCGCCCCGCCCGCGTGGCCCGTGGGCGTCGGCACCAGCCCCTAGAGTCACTCCATGCGACTCAGACTGCCCGGCGCCCTCCGCCCCACCGGGGGGCCCGGCGACCGGTCGGTCCCCACCGGTCCCGAGGCGCTCCCGCCGGGCGACCCGCGCCGGCCCCCGGAGTGGTCGGTCCCGCGCGGCGTGCGCACCGCCAGCGAGTGGGCCTGGCGCTTCATCGTCATCGCGGTCGCCCTCGTCGCCGTCCTCTACTTGACGAGCCTGCTGTCCGAGGTGGTCATCCCGATCATCGTCGCGCTCCTGCTCTCGGCGCTCCTGCACCCCATCTACGACCGGCTCGCCCGCTTCATGCCGAACGGGCTCGCCGCCGGCATCACCGTGCTCGGGACGATCGGTGTGGTCGCGGGCCTGCTGTCCTTCGTCGGCTCCCAGCTGACCAGCCAGCTCGGCGACATCACGACGAAGGTCACCGACGGCATCGACCAGATCCGGCAGTGGGTCCAGGACACCTTCGGCATCACCGACACCCAGCTGACCGACTACATCGACCGGGCCCGCGAGTCGCTGAGCTCGGGCGGTCTCACCGACTCCCTGGCCGCCGCCGGGCTCGGGGCCGGCCACCTCGTCGCCGGGTTCTTCCTCGCGCTGTTCTCCCTGTTCTTCTTCCTCTACGACGGCCACACCATCTGGGCCTGGGCCGTGCGGCTCTTCCCGCGCGGCGCCCGCGAGAAGGTGCACTCCTCGGGCCTCATCGCCTGGGGCCAGCTCGCGGCGTTCACCCGGGCCACCGTCCTCGTCGCCGCGGTCGACGCCACGGGCATCGGTGTCGGGGCGGCGATCCTCGGGGTCCCGTTCGCCTCGGGCATCGCGCTGCTCGTGTTCTTCGGCGCCTTCATCCCGATCGTCGGCGCGGCGGTCTCCGGCGGTGTCGCCGTGCTGCTCGCCCTCGTCGCGCTCGGGCCGGTCCAGGCGCTCATCATGCTCGGTGTCGTCATCGGGGTGCAGCAGCTCGAGAGCCACCTGCTCCAGCCGCTGCTCATCGGGCGGGCGATGCGCCTGCACCCCCTGGCGGTCATCCTCGCCATCGCCACCGGGCTGATCCTCGCCGGCATCATCGGTGGCCTCATCGCCGTGCCGACCATCGCCGTCCTCAACGCGGTCGGCCACCACCTCCTCGACTCGCCGGACGGACCCGAGAGCTCGGACGGCATCCGCGTCGACGACGTCATGGACCCCGCCGCCGTCGACCGGGCCCACGACGAGGCCGCGCAGGACTCACCGCAGGCCCCGATCGTCCCCGACGTGCCGGAGCCTCCGACCCGCGACTGACCGGCGGGCCCGCCCTGGGGGGTGCCGCTTCGGTGGGGCGATGCGTGGGGCCCGGGCCCCGTGCGTGATGACCGACGGAACCCGGGCGTCGTCGGCCGGCTCGTCGAGCGGGGCACGGGGTGGCCGAGGCGCAGGGGTGCCCGGTGTCGGGCTGCGGGGCGAGAAGGGTCCGGCGGGGCCGGGCGGCGGGGCGGGGCCGGGCTCAGGCGCCGGCGACGCGGCGCTCGTCGAGGTCGTCCTCGCGCGAGCGGAGCGACTCGACCGGCACGGGGTCCGGCGTGACGGCCGCGGGGGCGACCTCGGGCCGCTCGGCCTTGGCCTTCATCGTGTAGGTGGGCCGCGGGACGGGCACGGGGTCCCAGGTCAGCGGGATGTCGTCCTCGTCGACGAGGTGGACGTACTCGATGACCGGCTCGGGCTCGGGCTCCGGCGCGGGCTCGACCGCGGCGACGACCTCCACGGCCTCGACGACGTCGACGGCCTCGACCTGCTCGGCGACCTCGGCCGCCTCGGGGGTCGCGGGCTCCGCGACGCCGGTCGCGGTGGCCGGCTCGGCGGCGGCGGTGCTCGCCGCGGCCGGGCGGGCGGCGGGGGCGCTGCGGCGGGCGGCCGGGACGACGGGTGCGCTCGCCCGGCGACGGGCCTGCTCGCGGGCCCGCCGGCGCGCGGCGGCGCGGGCGGCCTGCTCGGCCCGGACACCGGAGCGGACCCAGGCGAGCGCGAGCACGAGCGCGCCGAACGCGACGGCGGGCGCCCACGGCACGAGGACGGAGAGCAGCGTGAGGACGCCGGTGACGACGAGCCCGACCAGCGTCGTGAGCAGCGCGAGGCCGCGGACCCGTCGCGAGACCCCGCGACGGGCGGCGGGCCGCGCCACCGGGGCGGACACCGTTCGGGGAGCGGGCATCTCGGCCGGGACGGCGCGCTTGACGACGACCTGCGGGCGGGCGGAGCGGGCCGGGTGGACCGAGAACGATCGCGGGGCGGGGTCGGAGAGGTCGGTGCGCGGGATGGTCTGGCGGCGCTCGAGGACGCGCATCGCGGCACTGAACTGCTCGACCGAGCGAGCGGTCGCGAGATGGTCCCGCCGACGGATCCAGTACTGCACGAAGTAGGCAGCCCAGACCCCGAGGAGGACGAGGAAGATCAGGCTCGACGGGGACTGCACGCTCCGACGGTAGGTGCGCTCACGCCCCCGGCGCCGGACCCGACTCGGTGTGTCGCGCAAGTGACTCGTGTGACGACTGTGCTTCGGCCGTGATGCGGGCCAACCGCTGCACCATCGTCTCCCCCGCGAGGTCCTCGACGGTCAGCGCGAAGGAGAGGTGGTCGCGCCAGTCACCGTCGATGTGGAGGTAGCGCGGTCGCCGTCCCTCCGACCGGAACCCGAGCTTGCGGACGACCGCCAGGCTCGCCGTGTTCTCCGGGCGGATGTTGATCTCCATGCGGTGCAGCCCGATCCGGCCGAAGAGGTGGTCGCCGACGAGCGCGACCCCCGTCGGCACGACCATGCGGCCGGCGAGCGTCCGGCTGACCCAGTACCCGACGTAGCAGGAGCGGAACGACCCGAGGACGATCGTGCCGACGTTGACCTGGCCGACGAGCCGGCCGCCCACCTCGAGGGCGAGCGGGAGCGCGCGCCCGGCGGCCCCCTCGGCGTCGTACTGCGCGACGAGGTCCTCGAAGGTCCGGCCCGGGGCGTCGGGGTCGGGCGAGGTGGCGTCCCAGGGCTCGAGCCACTCGGCGTTGGCCCGGCGCACCGACTGGAAGGTCGGGCCGTCCGCGACCGCGAGCGGGCGCAGGAGGACCTCCGTGCCGACCGGCGTGGTCCCCCGCAGGCGCACCGGCCAGACCCACTCCGGCGGCGGCGTCGACCCGGCGGCTCCGCGCGCGGCCCCGACGAGCCGGCGCCACATCAGTGGTCGCCCCCGCGGACCTGGTCGAGGGCGTGCGGGAGGACCTCGGCGAGGACGGCCAGCGCGTCCTTGACCCCGCCCGAGGAGCCCGGGAGGTTGACGACGAGGGTGCGGCCGGCGAGCCCCGCGAGGCCGCGCGACAGGACGGCGGTCGGGACGCCCTGCGCGACACCGCGGCCCCGGATCGCCTCGGCGAGCCCCGGCACCTCGCGCTCGAGCAGCGGGCGGGTGGCCTCGGGCGTTCCGTCCGTGGGGGTGAGCCCGGTGCCGCCGGTGGTGAGCAGGAGGTCGGGCCCGGAGGCGACCGCCGCGGCCAGGGCCTCCCCCACCGCCGGACCGTCCGGCACGACGACGGGGTCGGCGACCTCGCAGCCCCAGCCGCGCAGCGCCTCGACGATGAGCGCGCCGCCCCGGTCGGGGTAGACCCCCTGCGCGGCGCGCGTCGAGCAGGTGACGACGGCCGCGCGTCGTCCGGAGAGGTCGGGGGCGCTCACGCCTCCTCCACCCAGTCCCCGGACCGGCCGCCGGACTTGGCGGTGACCCGGACGTCGGTGATGCGGGCGTGCTTGTCGACGGCCTTGACCATGTCGACGAGCGCGAGGGCGCCGACGGCCACGGCGGTCAGCGCCTCCATCTCGATGCCGGTGCGGTCGGCGGTGCGGACCTCGGCCCGGATGTCGACGCCGTCGTCGGCCACCTCGAGGTCGACCTCCGCCGCGTGCACGGCGACGGGGTGCGCGAGCGGGACGAGCTCGGGGGTGCGCTTGACCGCCTGGATGCCGGCGATCCGGGCGACGGCGAGCGCGTCGCCCTTGGGGACGGTCCGGTCGCGCAGCGCGGCGACCGCGGCCGGTGACAGCAGCACCCGGCCCCGGGCCTCGGCGCGACGGGCGGTGACCGCCTTGGCCGAGACGTCGACCATGTGGGCCGAGCCGTCGGCGCGGACGTGGGTCAGCCCGGAGACCGGGGCGGGGAGGTCAGCCACAGCCCCGATGATGCCCCAGGAGGGGCAGGCAGAGCACGGTGTCCCCCGCCGCGACCTCGGAGACCTCCTCCGGGACCATCGCCAGCGCCGTCGCCCCGGCCAGCGCGCCGAGCACGTGCGAGCGCTGGCCGCCCGACGGCCGGACCGTGCCGGCCTCCTCGACGACGCGCGTCATCTCGGCCCGGCCGGGAGCGGTGGGCCACGCCGCGCCGGCGACGGCCTCGAAGCGACCGTCGGCGTCGGGGTCGGCACCGGCCATGCGGCGCAGCGCGGGCAGGACGAAGACGTGGAAGGACACGTAGGAGCTGACCGGGTTGCCCGGCAGCGTCACGACGGGGAGCCCGGACGGACCGACCGCGCCGCAGCCCTGCGGCATCCCGGGACGCATCGCGACCTTGACGAACTCGACGCCGCCGTCCTCGGTGAGGACCTCCTTGACGGTGTCGTAGACGCCCATCGAGACGCCGCCGCTCGTGATGACGAGGTCGGGGTCGCCGTCCGGCGCGGCGAGGAAGGCGCGCACGGCGTCGGCGTCGTCGCGCAGGTGCACGCCGGCCGCGACCTCGGCCCCGGCCGCCTCGACGAGCGCGCGGAGCATCAGGTGGTTGCTGTCGACGATCTGGCCGTGCTCGAGGGTGGAGCCGACCGTGACGAGCTCGTCGCCGGTGGAGACGACGGTGACCCGGGGCCGGCGGTGGACGACGAGCTCGGCGACGTTGGCGGCGGCCGCGAGCCCGACGTGGCCCGGGCCGACCAGCGTGCCGGCCGCGATGACGACCGTGCCGGCGCTCACGTCGTCGCCGCGGTGGCGCAGGTGGGCTCCCTCGCGCGGGGGCACGCGCACCGCCACCTGCTCGGACCCGCCGTCGGTGTGCTCGACGGGCACCACGGCGTCACAGCCCTCGGGGAGCGGGGCGCCGGTCATGATCCGCAGGGTGCGGCCGGGGGCCAGGACGTGGCGGGTGGTGTCGCCGGCGGCGATGTCGCCGTCGACGGGCAGCACGACCGGTGAGTCCTCGCCCGCCCCGGCGAGGTCGGCGGCGCGGACGGCGTACCCGTCCATCGCGGAGTTGTCGAAGCCCGGCAGGTCGACCACGGCGGTGACGTCCTCGGCGAGGACCCGGCCGAGGGCCGCCCCGACGGCCACGCGGTCGGCGGGCAGGGGCGACACGAGGGAGAGCACGGCGGCGCGGTGCTCGGCGACGGTGCGCATCAGGACGCCCCCTCCAGCCGGGTGCCGGCCGGTACGGTGCGGGCCTCCCCGGTGAGGTGGACGTCGCCGACGCACACGACGTCGGCGCCGAAGGTGACGTCGGCCTCGACGCGCAGGCTCGTGCAGTCGAGCAGCGAGGGCGCCCCCTCGGGGAAGCGGGCCTCGAAGCCCTCGAGCAGCCGGTAGGGGGCGCCGAGGTCGACGAACGGCTCGGGCCGGTCGGTGACCGCCTCGACCCGCCCGTCGTCGGCGATCCGGTAGAGGTCGCTGCGCAGGAGCAGCAGCTCGTTGGTCGTCTTGACCGGACGGAACCGGCTGCGCTCCACCGCGACCGCCCGCGCGCCGTCGAACAGCTCGACCGCGGCGCCCATCGCCGACTCGACCTGGATGACCGGCGTGGAGGCGGGGTCGGTGGGGTCGACGGTCTTGCGGTTGACGATGATCGGGAGGCCGAGGACGCCGTCGGTCTCGTCGAGCCGGGCCGCGAGGACGTCGAGGTCGACCCAGAGGTTGTTCGTGTGGAACCAGCGGTGCCGCTCGAGGTCCTGGAAGTGCTCCTCCTCGCCGGGCACGACCATCGCGGAGTCGCGCAGCACGAGCCGGCCGTCCGAGCGGCGGACGACGAGCTGGCCGCCCTTGCGGTCGTTGACGGTGCGGGCGCTGACCTCGGCGACGTAGGGGATGCCCTCGGCCGCCATCCACGCCGGGACGGCCCCGTCGCAGGTGGCGCCGAGGTTGTCGGCGTTGGAGAGGAAGAGGTACCGGTACCCGCGGGCGCGCAGCTCGTCGAGGAGGCCGGTCGTGCGCAGGGCCACGTAGACGTCGCCGTGGCCGGGCGGACACCACTCGAGCTCGGGGTCCTCCGGGTGCTCGACCGGGAAGAGGTCGTCGGCGCGGAGCTTGGGTTCCTTGCTCTGGAGGAAGTCCAGCGGCAGGCCGTCGAGCTCGAGCCCCGGGTGGCGGCCGAGGATCTCGAGCGAGGCCTCGCGCGTCCGGAACGAGTTCATGAGCAGGAGCGGGACCTGCACCCCCTGCGCGGCACGCAGCGCCAGCACCTGCTCGGCGATGACGTCGAGGAAGGTGCGCCCCTCGCGCACCTCGAGCGCCGACTTCGGGCCCTGCACACCCATGCTCGTGCCGAGACCGCCGTTGAGCTTGACGACGACGGTGCGGGCCAGGGCCTCGCGGACCGCGTCCTCGCCGGGCCGGACGTCCTCGAGCGAGGGCGGGTCGGTGAGCGGGTCGACCGAGTCCTCGGGGACCGTGCCCGTGACGTCGTCGGCCAGCTGCTCGTGGAAGTGGGCGAAGACCCGCACGGCCAGCGGGTCGACCCCGGCCTCCAGCATCCGGTCCGTGGCCGCGCGCAGCGCGTCGCTCGTCATGGCGCCACCCTACGATGCGGCGGGTGAGCCCCACCCCGAAGACGCAGCGCCGCCGCGAGCTGCGCGCCCGCCGCCGCGAGATCGCCGCCGACCGCGACACCGCGGCCGACGAGCGGGCCCTGGCGGAGGCGGCCGTGGCCCTCGTCGACCGGGTCGCGCCGGGCCCGGGCGCGGTCGTGCTCTCGTACGAGTCGGTGCCCGGCGAGCCCCCGACCGGTGCGATGAACGCGGCCCTCGTCGCGGCCGGCGTGCGGGTGCTCGTGCCCGACACGCTCGCCGACCTCGACCTCGACTGGCACGACCTGGGCGATCCCGCCGCGACCCGGCTCGGGCCCGACGCCGTGGCGCTGGCCGACCTGGTGCTCTCCCCCGGGCTGGCCGTCGACCCCAGCGGCACGCGGCTCGGCCAGGGCGGCGGCTGCTACGACAAGGCCCTGCCGCGCCGGCGGGCGGGCGTCACCGTCGTCACCCTCCTCCACCCCGGGGAGCTGCTCGGGGACGACGACGAGCCGCTGCCGCGCGAGTCCTTCGACCAGCCGGTGGACGCCGTGCTGTCCGCGGAGGGGCTCACCCTCCTGCGCTGACCGCGCCCGGCGAGGCCGTCCACGCGTCGACACATTCGTCGAACGGTGGACGGCGTCCACGAGTCGACACATTCGTCGAAAGGTGGACGGCGTCCACGAGTCGACACATTCGTCGAAAGGTGGACGCTCGGGTCGTCGGGCCTCAGCCGGTGCCGGACGCCGGGTCCGGCCGCAGCGTCATGATCTCGGGGTCGGTGCCGTCGACGGCGCCCGCCGAGAACGGCCAGGGCCGCTGCGTGCCGGCTACCCAGTCCGAGATCTGGTCGGCGTAGTGGTCGTCGGTGGCGTGGCCGCTCACGCCGGTCTGGTTGATCCACGTCGAGCGGTCGAGGTCGGAGAGGTCGACGACCATCCGCATCGAGGGCCCCCAGGTCACCTCGTAGCCCTCGCTGGCGTCCCAGCCGTTGGCGTTGACGATGGCCGAGCCGCCGGGCATGTCGAACGGGCCCTCGTTGAACAGCCAGCGGACGGGACCCGGCACCGACTCACCGCCGAGCACCTTGTGCTCCAACGTGATCCGGTGCAGCTTGCCCCAGTCCCACTGCTGCGGGTCCTTGCCGAGCTCGCGGGTCAGCTCGAGCCGCGCCTGGACCAGCGCCTGGCGCAGGATCTCGTCGCGGCCCTCGGTGACGTTCGGCGTCAGCTTGTCGTCCCACCACTCGCTCTGCGGCTCCTTGAGGAGCTGCTGCACGGCCGCACGCCAGCGGTCACCGCCGTCGGACTTCATGTCCGCGGGCAGCTCGTCGTCGAAGAGCAGCTCGCAGAGGTTGCGCCACACCGCGTTGTAGTACGCGGCGGCCGCCGAGGACTCGGAGTCCGAGGCGGGCGTCGTGTGGTCCCAGCCGCGCAGGAGGTCGCGGGCGTCCTCGGTGAAGTCGAGCAGGTCCTGCTGGTCCGCCTCGCCGGACGGTCCCTCGAGCGGCACGTTGAGCAGCGACGGCACGAGCACCTTGGCGAACAGGTCGGTGTCGTCCATCTGCACCGAGGCCATGTCGGCAGCGGTCGCCTTCTCCAGCCGCTCCAGGCGCGCGCCGATCTGCGTCGAGCGCCAGCCGTGGTCCCACTCGGTCGTGAGGAACGGCGTGCGGCTCGTGCTGACCTGCTGGTTGGCGGCGACGATGACCCCGTCGGGCGGGTCGAGGACCCATGGGAGGTCCTCGAAGTCGACGAAGCCGCTCCAGTCGTAGGAGGAGTCCCACCCGGGCGCGGGCCAGTACCCGGGAACGCTGCGCGGGAGGGCCGCCCGCCGGACCGGGATCTGGCCGGGGGCCTGGTAGCCGATGTGCCCCTCGCGGTCGGCGTAGACGAGGTTCTGCGCGGGCACGGCGAAGGAGCGGGCGGCCTCGCGGAACTCCTCGAAGTCGGTGGCCTTGTTCAGCCCGATGATGGCGTCGGCGGTCCGGCTCGGCACGAGGCCGGTCCAGGCGAGCGACACCGCGTAGTCCTGGGTCTCGTCGCCCTCCTGTTGGGTCGGGGCGCGCGCCCCGGCGTCGCGGGCCGAGGAGAGGACGTCGGACATGATCGGCCCGTGCTCGGTGGCCCGCACGATGATCCGCTGGTCCGCGCCGCCGGCGACCTTGATGGTCTCCTCGCGCGTCGTCACCGGCTCCCACTCGCCGTCCCGCAGGTAGGTCTCTCCGACGACCCGCTCGAGGTAGAAGTCCGAGACGTCCGGCCCGAGGTTGGTGAAGCCCCAGGCGATGTCGGCGTTGTGGCCGATGATGACGCCCGGGACGCCGGCGAAGGAGAACCCCGAGACGTCGAGCGGGCACTCGGCGCTCACCGTGCGGCAGTGCAGGCTGTTCTGGATCCAGATGCCGGGCTGGCCGACGCCGAGGTGCGGGTCGTTGGCCAGCAGCGGCTTGCCCGACGCGGTGTGGTCCCCGGAGACGACCCAGGAGTTCGAGCCGACGCCGTCGCCGCGCCCCACGAGCTGCGGCACCGCCGCGAGCGCCTGCTCGACGGCGGCGTACGCGTCCTTCGCGCCGGCGGTCGTCGTCTCCGCGACGACGTCCTCCCCGCCGGTGGCCAGCCCGCTCGGGACGGCGGACGGGCTCGAGGCGGCCGAGGGGCCACCGCCGGTGGCACCGGGCGCCCACTCGGCGTCGCTGAGGATGGGCGGGTGGGCCGCCGAGTCGTAGGCGGGGTAGATCGCCGCGATCTGGGCGCGGGAGAGGCGGCCGCTGAGGCGCGCGCGGGCCAGCTCGTCGGCGTAGTCGCCGCGCAGGTCCCAGGCCATCGCCTTGAGCCAGGACAGACTGTCGACCGGTGTCCACTCCTCGATGTCCCCGAGCGGCAGCTGGAGCCCGAGGACGGTGTACTCGGCGGACACCTCACCGGGCGAGCGGCCGCGCAGGTAGCGGTTGACGCCGTCGGCGTAGGCCTGCAGCAGCTGGCGGGTCTCGGGCTCGAGGGTCGGCAGCTCCTCCTCGGCGACCCGGCGCCAGCCCATCGTGCGGACGACCTTGTCGGTCTCGACGCCGGCGCTGCCCACGAGCTCGGAGAGCCGGCCCGCGGTGATGTGCCGGCGCAGGTCCATCTCGAAGAAGCGCTCCTGCGCGTGGACGTAGCCCTGTGCGCGGGCGAGGTCGGTGACGGTGTCGCCGTAGAGGTGCGGGATGCCGCTGCCGTCGCGCTTGACGGTGACGGTGGAGGAGAGACCGGGCAGCGTGGCCTCGCCGGAGCGGGTGGGCAGGGAGCTGCGGACGGCCGTGACGACGACGACCCCACCGACGATCGCCGCGACGACGACGAGCGCCGCGAGTCCCAGGAGGAGGCGGCGGGCGACGACGAGACGACTCACCCTGCGAGACTAGGACACCACCCCCGACGAGACGAGGACGGTCCCCGGTGACACTCCCCTGGGCGATGCCGGTCGCCGGTGGTGCCCTGCCCGCGGGGCTGGCGGCCGATACCGGCGCCGAGGCCGGGTTCTCGCTCGACGACCTGTCCTCCGTGCTGCTGCTCGGCAGCATCGTCCTCGTCGTCGCCGTCGCGGCGGTCCGGCTCTCGCTGCGCTCGGGCCTGCCGTCGCTGCTCATCTACCTCGCGATCGGGCTGGCCCTCGGAGAGGACGGGCCCGTCGGCATCCAGTTCGACTCCCAGGCCCTGACCCAGGTCCTCGGCTACGCGGCGCTCGTCCTCATCCTCGTCGAGGGCGGCATCACCACGCAGTGGTCGGGGATCCGGAGGTCCGTCGCGCCCGCGGCCGTGCTCGCGACCGTCGGCGTGGCGGTGAGCGTCGTCGTCGTCGGGGTCGTGGCGCACCTCGTCCTCGGCTGGTCCTGGGAGGTCTCGCTGCTCATCGGCGCGGTCGTGGCCTCGACCGACGCGGCCGCGGTGTTCTCGGTGCTGCGCCGCGTGCCGCTGCCGCGGAGCATCTCGGGGATGCTCGAGGCCGAGTCGGGCTTCAACGACGCCCCCGTCGTCCTCCTCGTCACCGCCCTGGCCGCCCAGCTGGCGCCCGACGGCCGGCCCGAGCCGGTGTGGCACATCCTCCTCGTGGCCGCCGCCGAGCTCGCCGGCGGCGCGGTCATCGGGCTGCTCGTCGGCTGGCTCGGGGCCCGGCTGCTCCGCGTCGTCGCCACGACCTCCTCGGCCCTGTTCGCCATCGGGGTGCTGTCCGTCGCCGTGCTCGCCTACGCGGCGGCCGACACCGTGCACACGTCCGGGTTCATCGCCTGCTACCTCGCGGCGCTCGTGCTGGGCAACGTCCGGCTGCCGCACCGTCCGGCGGTGGTCGGCTTCGCGACGGCCATCGGCTGGCTCGCCCAGATCGGCCTCTTCGTCCTCCTCGGGCTGCTCGCCTCCCCCGAGGGCTTCGCCGCCCAGATCGTCCCGGCCCTCGTCGTCGGGTCGGCCGTCCTGCTCCTCGGCCGGCCGCTGTCGGTCATCGCGTCGTGCCTGCCGTTCGGGATCCCGTGGCGGACGCAGGCCTTCCTGTCCTGGGCCGGGCTGCGCGGGGCCGTGCCCGTCGTCCTCGCGACGGTGCCGGTGACGGCCGGGACCCCGGGCGTGGAGTGGATGTTCGACCTCGTCTTCGTGCTCGTCGTCGTCTTCACCCTCATCCAGGCCCCGACCCTGCCGTGGGTCGCGCACCGGCTGGGGCTCGACACCGCGCACCACCGGGTCGACCTCGCCGTCGAGGCCACGCCGCTCACCGACCTCGGCGCCGAGATGCTCGAGATCGACATCGGCCCCGAGTCGCGGATCGGCGGGGTGCGCGTCTTCGAGCTCCGGCTCCCGAAGGGCGCGAACATCGCCCTCGTCGTCCGCGACGGCGGCTCGTTCGTGCCGCGCGACTCCGAGGTGCTGCGGCACGGCGACCAGCTGCTCGTCGTCACGCCGTCCTCGGTGCGCGCCGCGGTCGAGCGCCGGCTGTTCGAGGTGAGCCGGGGCGGGCGGCTCGCCGACTGGTCCGAGGGCTGACCCACCCCGAGGCGCTCCGACGTCGCGTCGTCCCGGCGCGCACCCTGAGGGCCCCGGGGACCGGTCAGGGTCGGGTCAGGTCCGACCCTCATGGCGGGGGTGGGCGCCGCGCCGGGAGAGTGCTCGTCATGATCTCCGTCGACCACCTCACGAAGCGCTACGGCGGCTTCACCGCTCTCGACGACGTGTCCTTCGAGGCGCGTCCCGGCCGGGTCACCGGCTTCCTCGGCCCGAACGGCGCCGGAAAGACCACCGCGATGCGCGTCGTCGCCGGCCTCACCCCCGCGAGCGGTGGCACCGCCACCGTCCTCGGCCGCCCGTACGCCACCCTCCCCAACCCGGGCCGTCACGTGGGCCTGCTCCTCGACGCCTCCGCCCAGCACGCCGGTCGCACCGGTCGAGAGGTGCTGACCCTCGCCGCGATCCTCACCGGCGTCGACCGCCGCCGCGTCGAGGAGATGGTCGAGCTCGTCGGCCTCACCGAGAAGGAGGCGAACCGCCGGGTGCGCAACTACTCCCTCGGGATGCGCCAGCGGCTCGGCATCGCCCACGCCCTCCTCGCCGACCCGGAGGTGCTGGTCCTCGACGAACCGGCCAACGGCCTGGACCCGGCCGGCATCCGCTGGATGCGCGACCTGCTGCGCGGGTTCGCCGCGCGTGGCGGCACGGTGCTGCTCAGCTCGCACCTCCTCAACGAGATCGAGCGGGTGGCCGACGACATCGTCGTCATCGGGAACGGGCGCGTCGTCGCCCAGGGCACGACCGACGAGCTGCTCGCCGGCTCGGGGACGGTCGTCCGCTCCACCGACGACGCCGCGCTCGGGCGGGCGCTGGAGGCGGCCTCGGTGGCGGTGAGCCCCGTCGCGTCCGGCGGGCTGCTCGTCGACGCCGAGCCCGACACCGTCGGGCGGGTCGCCCTCGAGGCCGGGGTGGCGCTGCGCGAGCTGCGCTCCGGCGACGAGCGCGGGCTCGAGGAGATGTTCTTCGACCTCACGGCCACCTCGGCCCGCGAGGAGGTGGCGGCATGAGCACCACGACGCACGCGTCCCCCGACGCTCCCGACGTCGCCGCCCCCTGGGTCGGCGAGCACGGCGGCCGGCTCCCGGCACCGATCTCGGGCCCGCGCCCCACGTCCGGGGTCCCGCTCTCCCGGCTCGTGCGGGTCGAGCTGCGCAAGATGCTCGACACCCGGGCCGGCCGGTGGCTGCTCGTCGCCCTCGGCGTGGTCATCGCCGGCGCGCTGACCATCCTCTTCGTGCAGGAGGGCGGGGACCACCCCTTCGGGACCTACCTCCAGGCGACCGCGATGCCGATGGCCCTGCTGCTGCCGGTCGTCGGGATCATGGCCGTGACCTCGGAGTGGTCGCAGCGCACGGCACTCGTGACCTTCACCCTCGAGGCACGGCGCACGCGGGTCGCGTGGGCCAAGGTCGTCGCGGCACTGCTCGTGGGGGTCGTGGCCGTGGTCACCTCGTTCGCGCTCGGGGCCGCCGCCCACGCCGCCGCCATCGCCTTCCGGGGCGCGACCGGCGACTGGACCTTCACGTGGACCGCGCTGCTCGGGGCCGCCGGCTACGTGCTCCTCGGGCTGCTCCAGGGCCTCGGCTTCGGGATGCTGCTGCGCAACACCCCGGCCGCCATCGTCCTCTACTACGTGCTCCCGACGGCGTGGTCGATCCTCGGCTCACTGTGGTCGCAGGCCGCGAAGGCCGGTGAGTGGCTCGACCTGAACCGGACGATGGAGCCGCTGTTCAGCGGGTCGCTGACCGGTGAGCAGTGGGCCCAGCTCGGCACCTCGGTCGGCGTCTGGGTGGCCCTCCCGCTCGTCGTCGGGATGTGGTGGATCACCCGCGCCGAGGTGAAGTAGGACGTCGCGTCCCGCAGGGGGACGCGGACGGCAGGGCGCCGCCCCACGGGCTGGGAACACCCGGGGCGGCGCCCTCGCTTATCCTTGGTGCCGACGCGCCGCCGCGAGACCCGCACCACCGTGCCGGGCCGGCGGCGCCCCGATGTTCGTCCGAGGAGGACAACCGTGCCGACGTACGCCTACGCGTGCACCGCGTGCGACCACCGCTTCGAGGTCGTCCAGAGCTTCAGCGACGACTCGCTCACCGAGTGCCCCGAGTGCGGCGGACGTCTGCGCAAGGTCTTCAACGCCGTGGGGATCGTCTTCAAGGGCGGCGGCTTCTACCGCACCGACTCCCGGTCGGGCTCGGGGTCCTCCGGCTCCGGGTCCGGGTCGAGCGGGTCCTCCTCCTCGAGCGGGTCCTCGTCGGACTCCTCCTCGAGCGGCTCGTCCGGCTCCGGCGACTCGGGGTCGTCCGGGTCCTCGGGGTCGTCGGCCCCGGCCGCGTCGTCCACAGGGTCCTCCTCGACCGGGTCGTCGTCCACAAGCTCCTCCTGACCCTCCCGGGTCCTCGCGCCGGCGCCTAGCGTCGGTGGCATGACGCAGCCCGCGCTCCGGCGCACGCCCCCGTTTCCCGGCATCACCGGGCGGGGGCGTCGTGCGCGCTGGCGCCGGTCGGTGCTGCGCCGGGTGCTCGCGGCGCTCTGCCTCGCCGGGGCGACGGCCTCGGTGGTGCAGGTCGTCCGCCCTCCGCCGCCGCCCACGGTGGCGGTGCTCGTCGCCGCCACCCCGGTGGCCGGCGGGGCGGTGCTCGGCCCCTCCGACGTCGAGCTGGTCCGGGTGCCGGTCTCGGCCCGTCAGCCGGGGGCGCTCACGGCGGTCGCGGCGGCGGTGGGGCGGCGCAGCGGCTCGGCGCTGGCTCCCGGCGAGGCCCTCACCGTGACCCGCCTGGTGCCGAGGAGCGCGGCCGAGGGACTGGCCCGCGGCACGGTCGCCCTCCACGTGGGGCTCGCCGACCCGGCGGCCGGTGACGTCCTCGCCCCGGGGCAGGAGGTGGCGGTCTTCCCCGCGCCGGGTGGGCCGGTGCTCGCGCGGGACGCGACGGTCCTGTCCGTCGACGCGGCCCCACCGACCGGGGTCGTCGACATCGGTGGGTCCGCGCGTCGCGGGGTCCTCCTGGGGCTGCCCGCCGCCTCGGCGGAACGGGTGCTCGCCGGCCATGGCGGGACCGACGGGACGGTGACGGTGACCGTGGTCGCGCGGGGTGGGTGACGGGGCCGCTGCGGAAGCGATACCGCCGGGGTCGTTCCACCCACAGAACCAGGTGGTGCGCGGCTCGGCCGCTGGCCCTAGGTTGGCCCCCGTCGGACCGTCACCACGAAAGGCACTCCCATGTCGGGGTTCAAGAACTTCATCCTGCGCGGCAACCTCATCGAGCTCGCCGTCGCCTTCATCATCGGCGGCGCGTTCGCCACCGTCGTCAAGGCCTTCACCGACGTCCTCATCGAGGCCCTCGCCAAGGCCGGGGGGGCCCCCAACTTCGACGAGTGGCAGCCCGGGGACTTCACGAAGGTGGGTCCGTTCGTCACCGCGCTCGTGGCCTTCGTCTTCCTCGCCGCGATCGTCTACTTCTTCGTCGTCAAGCCCTACGAGCTGGCCAAGGCCCGGATGTTCCCGAAGGAGCCGGAGGCCGAGACCATCGACCCGAACACCGAGCTGCTCAAGGAGATCCGCGACGAGCTGCGCGCCGGCCGCGGCATCGGCTGAGCGCCCGCACCGCAGCAGCACCGCACCGCCGACGGGGCGGCGACCCGCACCGGGTCGCCGCCCCGTCAGCGTCCTCACCGGCTGATCCCTCACCCGCCCAGCCCTGACCGCAGCCATCCCACTGATTGCCCGGGACCCACCTCGGACGGCCCGGATCGAGCCCCACGAGGTGGGTTCCGGGCAATCGGTCGGGTCGAGCGGGGTCGCTACTCCCAGTGCGGGGGGCGTTGCTCGTGCAGCCAGCGGTCGTGCGGGGTCCCGCCCTCGGCCGGGCCCTCGCGGGGCTCGGCGACATCGGGTGAGTCGTCGGTGCCGGGGTTGGTCGGCGGCCGCACGGCGCGGCGGGGGCGCCGGCGCCGCGGGCGCCCCGACGGGTCGGGCCGCTCAGCCACCGGGGGCCTGGCGCACCCCGACCGCCTCGAGGACCCGCGAGACGACGCGGGCGGGGTCGCGGAAGACGTCGGTGGACCACACGCGCAGGTGCCGCCAGCCGCGGCGCTCGAGCTCCTCGACCCGCACGAGGTCGCGGTCCCGGCCCGAGCCGACCCCGGCGTAGGCCGGCCCGTCGGACTCCACGGCGAGCAGCAGGCGACCCGGGGTCGTCGGGTCCTCGACGGCCAGCTCGACGGGCACCGACGAGGTGCCGACCCGCTCGTGGACGACCAGCCCGTGCCCGCGCAGCCGACGGGCGAGGTCGGCGAGCAGCACCGAGCCGCCCTCGGCGTCCGCGCGCACGCCCTCCTCACCGGAGGCGGACTCGGCGTGCTCGAGGACCGCGCGCAGCATGCGGGCCCCGGAGGTGCGCAGGCGGTCGGGGTCGAGCTCGTCGGCGGTGATCGTCGTGACGAGGGTGAGGCTGCGGCGGGCCCGGGTGAGGGCCACCCCGAGCCGGCGGTGCCCGGTGTCGGTGCCGATGGCGCCGAAGCGGTGCAGCACCCGGCCGTGGGGGGTCTTGCCGAAGCCGACCGTGAGGAGCACGTCGTCCCAGGTCTCGCCCTGCACGTGGTCGGCGTCGCGCACGGCGAAGGCCTCGGGGCGGTCCTCGGCGAAGAAGGCGAGCTCGGGCCCGTCGAGCCCGGCGAGGGCCTCGCGGACCGCCGCCTCGACGAGCCGCCGGTGCCCGGGGCCGAGGGCGATGACGACGAGCGAGCGGTCGCGGCGGGTCCGGGCGTGCTCGAGGACGAGCCCGACGACCCGCTCGACCTCGGCCGGTGTCGACTCGACCGCGGCCTCGCCCTCGGCGACCACGCCGTGGCCGTCGACGAGGACGTGGTGCAGGACCGGGCCGGTGCCCGTGCCGGGGAAGGTGACGAGGCCGCCGTCGTAGAGCTCGGTGTCGACGAACGCGACGAGGCGCTCGTCGAGGGCCCCGTACTGCCAGGTCAGCCGGCGGCCGGGCAGCACGCCGTCGAGGAGGTCGAGGACCGACTCGGTGCCGCTCTCCTCGGGGACGTCGACCCCGGCGGAGACGACGAAGGGCGTGGGCGGCAGCTGCAGCGGGTCGCCGACGACGACGACGCGGCGGGCTCGGGAGACGGCGGCGACGGCCTCGGCCGGGGCGACGAGCGAGGCCTCGTCGAGGACCACGACGTCGAACCACTCGCCGGGCGGCAGGACCGACGGCACGGCGAGCGGGCTGGTCGTCCAGCACGGACGGATGGCCGTGGCCAGCCCGCCGACGGAGGCGACGAGCTCGGGGAGGGGTCCGGGGCGACGGGCCCGAGCGGCCTCGCCCCGCAGCCGCGTCTCCTGGTCGGGGTGGGCACGCCGCACCTCGGACACCCGGGCGGCGACGGCGGCGAGCACCCGCGGCACCTGGCTCTCGAGGGCGTCGCGGTCGGACTCGACGAGGGTCGCGACGGCCTCGGTGAGGCGGGCGCCGTCGTGCGCGGAGACGACGGGGTCGTGCCCGCCGATCTCGTCGGCGAGGGAGCACCACCACACCCACTCGAGCTCGGTGGCCACGCGGTCGGCGGGGACGCGTCGGGCGCGCAGGTCCTCGACGAGCGGCGTCAGGCCGAGCCGCTCGAGGGCGTCGAGGGCCAGGCGCACCTCGGGCGCCGGGGCGAGCCGGTCGGCGGCGTCGTGCAGCGCCGCGACCCGGTCGGCGAGCTCGGAGAGGTCGAGCTCGACGAGGTCGAGGTCGTCCTCCTCGTGCGGGATCCGGTCGTCGACCCACGAGACGTCGTCGACGAGGGCGTCGTGCGCCACCCGGGCGCGGTCGAGCTCGACGGGGATCTCCGGCCGTCCGCCCGAGCCGGCGAGGTCACGCCAGGCGTGCCGCTGGGCGTGGGCCTCGCGCAGGGCGGCGTGCAGGTCGGCCGGGGGCCGCCCCGGACGCAGCAGGGCCCGGGCCTGCCGGCGCACCCGCCATCGCTCGAGCACCCCGAGCTCGCTGCCCGATGCCCGGCGCGCCGCGGCGCTGCCCGTGGCGGCGACGAGGTCGTCGAGGGGGATGTCGAAGACCTCGGGACGGAACACCTCGAGGGTGTCGCGGACCTGGCCGACGGTGGCGAGCACACGGTCCCAGTCCAGGACGGTGGGCGTGGCCGGCAGGTGCACACCGCGGAAGACGTCACCGAGCGTGCGCCGCGTCTCCGCGACGAGGCCCGTGGCCAGCCGCTCGACCCGCTCGCCGGCCTCGGCCGCCTCCTCCGCGCTGCGCAGCTCGGACCCGAACCACGGGTCGTCGGCGCCCTCGGCGTCCCAGGCGGCGAGCGTCGCGAGGCGGGTGAGGGTGGCCACCGCCTCGGCGAGGGTCTCGCGGTCGAGCCGGGCGAGGGTGGCGCCGGCGACCCGGACGCGCGAGCGCGGAGGGGTCTTCGCGCCGGCGTGCCGGGAGACCTCCTCCTGGACCTCGTGGAGGGTGACGGCCCACGGCTCGCGGCGCCCGTGGAGGGCGCGCAGGTGCTGGTCCAGGAGGGCGGCGGCGTCGGCCCGGGCGCGTCCGGCCTCGGCACGCGCCGGGTCCTCGCGCTCGCGTTCGCGCCCCCGGGGTCGGCCGGACCCGGCGCGCTCGAGGGCGCGGTCCAGGCCCTCGACGAGGTCGCGGAGGACGGCCCGCCGCCCCTGGCCGCCGTCGGGGAGGTCGAGGACGAGGTCGGCGAGCCCGACACCGGCCAGCCGGTCCCGGACGGCGTCGAGGGCGGTGCGCTTCGGGGAGACGACGAGGACCCGCTGGCCGTCGGCGGCGAGTGCGGCGACGAGGTTCGAGATGGTCTGCGAGGCCCCCGTGCCGGGCGGGGCCTGGAGGAGCAGGTGCGACCCGCCGCGCACGGCCTCGACCGCCTCGCGCTGGGCGGCGTCGGCGTCGAGGACGAGGACGTCCTCCACGGGACGAGCCGCGGGGTCGGCGGGAGCGGCTCCGACCGCGACCGCCGGCAGGGCGTCGGCGAAGCCCGCGAGCGCGGCGACGACGTCGTGCGCGGCGAGGGTCTCGGCCTGGGCGGCGAGGTCGGCCACGAGCGGGGCCTTGTGGTACGGGAAGGTGCTGACGACGACACGGGGGTCGACCGACAGGTCAGGGACCTCGCCGCACGCCTCGGCGAGCGCCGCGTAGGCCGGGTAGGGGTCGACCGAACCACTGGCCGTCGCGAGGGACTCGAGCCGGTCGGTGTCGAGGACGATGCCGTGCTCGGAGGCCGCGTAGTCGACGAGCGCCGGGTTGACCTCGAGCTCCTCGCCGGGCTCGAGGAGCCAGTCCGAGCGGGTCGGGTCGGTGGGTCGCGAGCGCAGGGCCCGGAGGAAGACGGGGGCGCCGGGCTGGCGGGGGACGACGCGTCCGTCGGCCAGGACGATGGTCCACGACGCCATGCCGATGCCGAGGAAGCAGGTGCGCACGGCGTGCTCGCGCTCGATCTCGGAGGCGGTGTCGTGGATCCGTCCCAGGCGCGCGCGGGCCTCCTCGAGGGCATGCGGCTCGCGGACGAGGTCGGAGAGGCGGGTCGGCTCGCCGGCGAGGAGGGCGCTGCGGGACCCGAGGTGGGCGCCGGAGAGGTCGAGGGTCCCGACCGGGAGGTCGCGGTACCAGAGCAGGGTGTTCGGGCCCCCGAGCTCGACGAGGTGCCGCGTCCACTCGGCGCGGGCCTCGGCGACCCTCCGGGCTCGGAGGGTGGCGGGGTCGGGGGCGACGGACAGGTGCCCTCCCCTCCGTTGCTCCTCGGGCGTGGCTCCGCCGACGCCGGTCCCGTCGCGGGTCCGTGCGTCGCGCGCCGGGCCGCTCGCAGTCACCTCAGCAGGCTAACAACGGGCGCCCCGCGGGCCGGGGAGGTGCGGGCGCGGGTCGCGTCCCGGCTGTGCAGGCCAGGACCTCAGGCGGCGGCCGTCCCCGTCGGCTCCGCCGGCGTGCGCGTGGTCAGGGCGAGCACCCCGATGGCCAGCGCGAAGGCCAGCGACGTCAGGGAGAGGGCGTGGAAGCTCACCCGGTCGACGATGACGCCCGCGACGGCGCCCCCGCCCCCGGCCGCCAGCCCCATGAGCAGGTCGGCGGCCCCCTGCGCCCCGGGCCGCTCGGCCGCGGGGACGGCCGCCGTGAGGAGTGTCGAGCCCGCCACGAGGGTGCAGGACCACCCCAGCCCGAGGAGGAACAGGCCGGCGACGAGGGTGCCCGACTCCCCCATCGGCGAGGCCGACGCGAGGACCGTGGCGGCACAGAGGATGCCGGCGCCCAGCAGCGCGACGGCCCGCCCGCCGAAGCGGTCGACGGCCATCCCGGTGAGCGGCGAGAACGCGAACATCCCGAGGACGTGGATGCTGATGACGAAGCCGATGACGGTGAGCTCCGCGTGCCCGTGGGCCATGTGCAGCGGCGTCATGACCATGACGCTCACCATCACCCCGTGCCCGAGTGCGAGGGTGACGATGCCGAGCCGGGCCGCGGGGCGCGAGAAGGCCACGCGCAGACCGCGCGTCACCGAGCCGTGCGTCGGCTCGCCGGGCTCGTCACCCTCGTCGAGGGCCAGCCGGCGGGCCGAGACGAGGGGGTCGGGGCGGAGCCGGACGAGGACGACGGCGATCGCGAGCAGGAGCCCGACGAGGGAGAAGACGAACGGGCCGGTGAGCCGCGGGAGACCGAGCGCGTCGGCGACCGGGGCGCTGGGGCCGACGAGGTTCGGGCCGAGGACGCTGCCGATGGTCGTCGCCCACACGACGATGCTCAGGTCCCGGGCGCGTCGGTCCGGCAGGGCGAGGTCGGCTGCGGCGTAGCGGCTCTGGCTGTTGGAGGCCGTGGCGCCGCCGAACAGCAGGCTGGAGACGAGGAGCAGCGGGAAGCTGCCGACGATGCCGGCGGTGACCAGCCCGACGGCCCCGACGGCTGCGAGGACGTAGCCGAGGGCCAGGCCGGGACGACGGCCGCGGGCGGCCATGAGGCGGGCCATCGGGACGGCGATCACGGCCGCCCCCAGGACCTGGAAGGTGCCGCCGAGCCCGGCGTACTTCGCCGAGCCCGAGACCTCCTCGGCGAGCAGCGCGCCGACGGCGATGCCCGCGGAGAGGCCCACGCCGCCCAGCACCTGGGAGGCGACGAGGCTGCGGACGACGTGCCGCTGGAGGGAGGCCCGGTCGGTGGCGACCGGGAGCGGAGCGGGCGGGGTCGTCACGACCGGCAGTATGCCCGCCCGCCGGCGACGTCCTCGGCGCCGCCGGCCTGCGCGTCGGCGCCGGCCACGCACAACCTTCCCCGGCACCGGGAAGCTCGTGCGTGCCGCGGGAGCTTCCCGGTGCCGACGCGGCTCGCCCGGGCGCGGGATCGCCCCGTAGGCTGGCCCGCGGTCTTCCCGCCCTCGTAGCTCAGGGGAAGAGCACTTCTCTCCTAAAGAAGGTGTCGCAGGTTCGAATCCTGCCGGGGGCACCGAACGGACGCGCGCCAGCGCGGCCGAGCGGGGATCCCGGCGGGATGCTGGGAGCCGGAGCCGGCCGCGAGGGACGAGCGGGCGACGCGGCGGCTCCTGCCGGGGGCGCCGACGACGGCGGCTCCTGACGGGGATACCGGCAGCGGCCGCTCCTGCCGAGGGCACCGACGACGGCCGCTCCTGCCGGGGGCACCGACGACGGCCGCTCCTGCCGGGGGCACCGACGACGGCCCGGCCCGACCGCCGACGAAGATCGCGCCCCGCTCACCCGTGGGCGCCGGACTCGAGCCTCGCCCGGTGCCCCTCGATCGCCTCGGCGACATCCTCGAGTACGCCTGCCGCAGAGGAGAGCTCGTCGTCCGCGTGGCGGTCCAGGGCGCCCGCGAG
The DNA here is from genome assembly GCA_004335735.1 of Chlorella sp. KRBP. Classification (NCBI taxonomy): domain Eukaryota; kingdom Viridiplantae; phylum Chlorophyta; class Trebouxiophyceae; order Chlorellales; family Chlorellaceae; genus Chlorella; species Chlorella sp. KRBP. Next base: position 40,533 of record QAXK01001018.1, read on the forward strand.
CGCGACGAGGAGCCCCGAGACCGGCAGCTCGAGGACGGACCGCCCGCGCTCCGTCAGGTGCACGGCGACCTGCCGCTTGTCGCGGGTCGTCGACGTCCGGGTGACGTGACCCGTCGTCTCGAGCCGCGAGAGGAGGGCCGACGTGGCCGACGGGCTCAGGCGCACCGCGCGCGAGACGTCGGAGGCGGTGACGGTCTCCCCCACGGCCTCCGCCTGCTGGAGGTGCAGCAGCGCGTCGGCGTCCGAGCGGTGCATCCCCATGGCCGAGGAGACCGCGTCGGCGTGCTGCTCGGAGGCGTCGACGACCCTCCGCAGCGCCAGGAACAGCCGCATCCGCTCGTCCGTCACGGCCTCATGGTTGCAGGGACCGGGCCCGCGGAGGATACTTCCATCATGGAAGTACCTGAGGCGGCGTCGTGTCCGTGCTCCTGACCGGGCTGGCGAAGCGCTACGGCCGGACGCGGGCCCTGCACGCCCTCGACCTGCGCGCCGCGGACGGCCGGGTCACCGGCTTCCTCGGGCGCAACGGGGCGGGGAAGTCGACCGCCCTGCGCATCCTCATGGGGCTGGCGAACGCCGACGCGGGCTCCGCCGAGGTCGACGGCCGGCGCTACCGCGATCTCGCGGCCCCGGCCCGCACCGTCGGCGCCCTGCTCGACCCGGAGGCCCACCACCCCGGCCGGACGGGTCGGGCGCACCTGCTCGTCCTCGCCGCCGCCGCGGGCCTGCCGTCGTCGCGCGTGACGGAGGTCCTCGACCTCGTCGAGCTGGCAGGGGCCGCCGACCGCCGCGTCGGCGGGTACTCCCTGGGCATGCGGCAGCGGCTGCACCTGGCCGCGGCCCTGCTCGGCGACCCGCACACCCTCGTGCTCGACGAACCCACCAACGGGCTCGACCCCCCGGGTATCCGCTGGCTCCGTGACCTGCTGCGGGCCTTCGCCGCCGAGGGCCGGTGCGTGCTGCTGTCCAGCCACGTCCTCACGGAGGTGAGCCAGACGGTCGACGACGTCGTGGTGGTCGCCGGAGGACGCTGCGTGGCCTCCGGCCCGCTGCACGAGGTCTTCGCGGGGCCACCCGTCCCGCGGCTGCGGGTGCGCACCTCCACACCGCACCTGCTGTGGGACGCCCTCGACGTCCCGCCGGCCGACCGCGAGAGCGACCCCGGAGGATGGTTCGGGGTGGAGGGCGTCCCGGCTCCGGCCCTCGCCCGCACCGCACGGGAGCTCGACGTGCTCGTCACCGGCCTCGTCGAGGTCGAGCCGGACCTCGAAGCGACGTTCCTCGCCCTGACCGCCCCGACCCGGGAGGCGGCGTGACGACCCGCCCCGCCGTCGCCGAGGGCCGGGCCGGCGGCGTCGCGAGGCAGCTGCGGGCCGAGTACCGCAAGCTCGCCACGCTCCGGTCCACCGCCGCCGTGCTGGCGGTCGCGCTCGCGGTGGAGCTCGTGCTCCGCGCGGTGAGCGTCGCGGTGCTGCCCACGGACCCCGCACCCTCGGACGTCGTCGCGGCCCTCAAGCCCTCGATCGCCTTCGCCGTCTCCGTGACGATCCTGCCGGTCGTCGTCGCCACCCAGGAGTGGCGGTGGGCCACCGCGTTCTCCACGTTCGCCCTCGAGCCGCGGCGGCCCGTCGTGCTCCTCGCGAAGGCGGCGGCGGGAGGCATCGCGGGGCTCGTGGCCGCCGCCGTGCTCTCCGGGCTCGCCGTCGCCCTCCAGGTCACCGTGCTCCTCGCCGACGGGACGACGCTCCCGCCGGCCGGGCGTCTCGCCGCCGTCACGACCGGACCCGTGCTCGCGGGATGCCTGCTCGGCGTCGCCGCCGTCCACCTGGGGCTCATCGTCCGGTCGCAGACCATCGCCGTCCCCCTCCTCGCGCTGGCACTGTTCGTCGTCCCCCTCCCCCTCCAGCTGCTCGGCCCCCGCGCCTACGCGGCCACGCCCAGCGGGTGGACCGATGCCCTTGCGGGACAGGCGGGCTCCGGGGTCGGCCTCTGGTCGCCGGGGACCGCCCTGCTCGGCCTCCTCGCGCTGGCCGCCGTGCTCGGCCTGGGCGCCCACCGACGGCTCGACCGGAGTGACGTCCTGTGACGCCCTCCGGACCCACCCGCCCATGAGGAGGCGACGCATGCTCGGACCCGCCGTGGACATGGTGCTCTTCCTCGTCCTCGTCCTGGCCGTCAACGCCCCGGCACCCCTGCTCGGGCTCGAGTTCGACGACGGATCCACCGCGGCCACCGCCCCGCCCGGGTGGGTGGTGGTGGCCGCGTGGGTCGTCCTCTTCCCGGCGATGGGCTGGTCCCGGTGGCGCCTGGCCACCGACGGCTCGGCCGAGGCGGCCCACCTGGCGCCGTGGGTCGTCGTCCTCGCCGTCCTCTGCGCCTCCTACGCCTACTACACCCTCGGCCTCGCCCGGCTGACCGGGGCGAACCCGCTCTGGCTCGGACTCGGCGGTAACATCGCGGTCGTCGTCGTGGCGACGGTCCTCTGCGTCCTGGCCTGGCCGGAGTCGCGCGCCGCCGCCCTCGCGCTGGCCGCGGTGGCCGTCTGGACCACGTTCGCCAGCGTCTCGGTCGTCGAGGAGCTCCTGACCTCGCGGCCCTGAGCCGCTCCCACCGAGCGCCGCGGACGCGCCGCGGGACGTGTCCGAGGCCCTCTCGGCCGTCCCCCTCGCCTGAGCCGTCGTCACACGGGCCACGTGATCGTCACACGACGGCAACACGACCGGCGGCCGGGGTGACACACGGCCTTGCGACGGTGGAGTGGTCAACCGGTCCCCCAGGGACCCCGACGACGGAAGAGGACACCATGACCACCGGATCCATCGTGCTCGAGACCCCCGAGCAGATCGACGAGCGCACCTCCCACGCCATCGCGGCCGCCCAGCTGCGCGGCGAGGCCCGGGCGTCGCGACGGGACCGACGCTCGGTCGTGCGGGCCATCGCGAGCGAGCTCGAGGACCTCGGCCTGCGCCCGAACCACCCCGAGCTCGCGCGCCGCTACCAGGTCGGCGAGGCGAAGCTCCCCAGCTGGGTCCGCGAGGGCGCGGCGGTCAAGGCCTCCTGAGGCCCCGACGGGCACCCCGCCACTGCCGCGGGCTCACGACGACGGCGTCGTGAGCTCGCGGTAGTCACGTGCGGTGAGCGGTCGGTCGGTCAGCGCGCCGTCGGGCAGCGGCGCGGAGACCGGGCGACCGTCGCTGCGCAGGAGGACCTCCTCGACACCGGGCAACGACGTCAGGGTCAGCACCGTCTGACCCACCGCCAGCGGGAGCTGCCCCGCACCGGGAGGCCGGTCCCCGGACGAGACGTCGACGACCACGCGGTCGCCGCTCAGCTCGACCAGGGACAGGCTCGCGGCCGGGCCGAGGGCGGTCGCCAGGCCCTCCTCGCGCTCGGGCCCCGTGGGTCCGGCCGCGAGGCGTTCGAGGGAGCGGACGACGTTCTCCCGCAGGCTGGTTCCCTGGGTGGCCGCCGACGCCGCGACGAGCACACCGTCCCGCACGAACCACGTCCGCGGTCCCGTCGTGGCCGCCGTCGTCGGCGTCGACGAGTCCGAGGGGGACGGTGCGGCGAGGTCGTAGGGCAGGGGTCCGAGGGTCCGCGCCGGCGAGGACGTCGGTGCACCGCAGGCCGCGAGGTGGGCCGCGGCCAGCAGGGCCACCGCCGACCCCACGGCACGTCGCCGGCCGGTCACGACGCACCTCCCGGTGGGACGTCGTGGGCCGGGAGCCCGAGGACGAAGGCGGCACCCCCGGAGGCGGCCTCCTCGCACCGCACCGAGCCGCCGTGCCCCCGGACGGTCTCGGCGACGAGGCTCAGCCCGAGGCCCGACCCCGGGCTCGAGCCGCGCGACCCCACCCGGGCGAACCGCTCGAACACCCGCTGGCGCTCGGCCGGGGGCACCCCGGGCCCGGAGTCGAGCACCCGCACCTCCACCGTGGCCCCACGGCGCCCCACCTCGACCGACGTGGCGCCGCCGCCGTGCGTGTCCGCGTTGTCGAGCAGGTTGACCACCGCCCGGTGGAGGCTGGCCTTCTGGCCGAGGACGACGAGGGGACCGCCCGCCACGGTGACCAGTCCGGGAGGGCGCAGCGTGTCCTCCACGCTGTGCGTCACGAGCTCCCCGAGGTCGACCGGCTCGGGTGGGGCGTCGACCACGCCCGCGTCGAGGCGACCCAGGGCGAGGAGGTGCTCGAGCGAGCGGTGGAGGCGACGCACCTCGCGCTCCACGAGCTCGGTCGCGGCCCGCCTCCGGCCCGGGTCCCCGTCCTCGGTCGCCCGCAGGACCGACAGGCTGGTCATGAGCGTGGTCACCGGCGAGCGCAGCTCGTGGGCGACGTCGGCAGCGAACCGGGCGTCGCGCTGCATCCGCTCGTCGAGGGCCTCGACCATCGTGTTGAACGACCCGACGATGACCGCGAGGTCGGGGTCGGCCGTCTCCGGGAGCCTCGTCGTCATCCGCCCGGCCGCGATGCTCGCCGCCGCGCCCGCGACGTCGCCGAGCGGCGCCACGACCCGCGCCGACGCGGCCCGGCCGATGAGGGCGCCGCCGACGGTCGTCGCGAGCGCGAACCCGCCGAGGACGAGGCCGAGCGTCCGCAGGGTGGAGTCGAGCTCCGTGGTCGGGGTCACCTCGTAGAACCCGACGCCGACCGAGGGCACCGGAACCCCGACGACGAGGGCCGGGCCGCCGTCCAGGCGGGTCCAGGCCTGCGCGGCGCGGCCGTCGGCGACCCGGGCCCGGACGTCCGCGGGCAGCGTCCCGGCGTCGCCCTCGAGGGACGAGGCGTACCAGCGCCCTCCGCGGTTCACGAACACCAGCGCCCCGGAGGGCGGTGAGGTCTGAGCGAGGACGTCGCTGACGCGAGCGCCGTTGGTGCGCAACCCTTCCCGCACGAGGGCGGCGTCGACGAAGGCCTGACGGGCGGCGGCGGCCTCGCGCTGGTCGACGAGGAAGTGCCGCGCCGTGAGGTAGGTGCCGACGGCGAGCAGGAGGGACAGCACGAGGGCCAGGGCCGCGAACGACGCGGTCGAGGTGGCGCGCACCCCGACGGTGCGCGGCCGTGCGCTCACGCGGGGTCCAGGCGGTACCCGAGCCCTCGGACGGTGACGAGCAGCTGCGGGTCGGAGGCGTCGAGCTCGATCTTGGTGCGGAGCCGGCGCACGTGGACATCGACGATGCGGTCGTCGCCGAAGTAGCCCCGCTCCCAGACCCGCTCCAGCAGCAGCTGCCGGCTGAGCACCCGCCCCGGGGACCCCGCGAACTCCTGGAGCAGGCGGTACTCGGTGACCGTGACGTGGACCTCGTCCTCCCCGCGTCGCACGACGCCCGCACGCGCGTCGAGCACGAGGGGTCCGTTCGCGGCGTCGAGGACGAGCGTCCCCGGGCCGTCGTCGACGGGTTCCGCCGGCCGCACCGGCGGACGGCGCCGCAGGGCCCGCAGGCGCGCGCTCAGCTCCTTGATCTCGAACGGCTTGGTCACGTAGTCGTCGGCACCGGCCTCCAGCGCGGCGACGATGTCGTGCGTGTCGGCCTTGGCGCTCAGCACGATGACCGGGACGTCGGTGCGCCGGCGGACCTCGCGGATGAAGCCGAAGCCGTCCATCCCGCCGAGCATGAGGTCGACGAGGAACACGTCGACCCCGTCGAGCCCGGTGTCGGCGAGCGCCTCCTCCGCGGAGGGGTGGCTCGTCACGTCGTAGCCCTCGTCCTCGAGGGCCATGGTCAGGGCGACGCGGATCCCGTCGTCGTCGTCGAGCACGAGGAGCCTGGCTGGCATCCCGGCAGTCTGCCACCGTGCCCCTCCCCCACCCGGCCGTGGGGACGGCTCGGCCGCGGTTGTCACGAAACCGCAAACTTCCCGTGCGGACGACCGTCACGCGCGCGTGCCACGGTCTCCCCATGACCGGGACCGACGGACGAGCACGCAGCGGACCCTCGTCGTCGCTGTCGGTCGAGCTGGGCGACCCGGCACCGGGCGCCGACCTCCACCGCGTGCGCGAGGGCGTGGCCCGCGGGGTCGCCTCCGGGCAGGGGCTCGAGCTCGACCTCTCCCACGTCGCGGTCCTCTCCTCGCCCGTCGTCGCGACGATCCTCTGGGCCCAGCGCTCCTGCCTGACGCGCAACCTGCCCTTCGCGGTCACCGGAGGGAACGCGGGCACCCGCCACGTCCTCGCCCGCTGCGGGCTGTCCCAGCCGGGGGTCGGCCGATGATGACCTGGATCGTCGGCGACGCCATCGTCAGCACCGAGCACGACGACATCTGGTCGGTGACCTGCGCCGAGTACCCGCGCGGGCTGGTGCGTGTCCGTCACCGTCGCCGGTTGACCCAGGTGGTCGTTGCCGACACCGTGGACCCCGGTGAGCCGGAACCACGTTCGTTCGGCGCCGCGTCGTGCACGAGCGAGGGCGAGCTGCTCGTGACGCTGCGGGACGCCCCACCGGCCATCGTCGTCGGCGGCCCGGACCACCGCACGCGGCCGGCCACCAGCTCCGGGTACGACAGCGAGTTCCCCCTCCCGGGCCAGCGCCTCATCCTCCTGTCGTGCGCGGCGTTCGAGGCCGCCCCGACCCTCCTCGCCGACGCCGTGGGCGCTGCCGGGGACCGGCTCGCCACCGAGGACCCGCAGAGCCTCCTGCTCGCCCTGCTCGAGCCCGCCGGGCGCGGGGCGGGGACCGTCATCGACCGCCGACCGCACCCCGGAGGAGACGTCCCGTGATCCCGTGCCCCGCCTTCGCCCAGGCCCTGACCGAGGAGCGCGACGCCGCGTTCACCGAGCTCCTGCGGTCGGTGTCCCAGGAGTCCCGGACCGACGCCCTGGCCCGCCTGGCCGACCTGGACGACCTGGGGCTGCGTGCCCTCGACCTCGTCGCCCCACCGTGCTGAGCCCTCGTCCGCGGTAGCGTCCGGACGGACACCACCACCGGCCGGAAGGGGACTCCCGTGCTCGACGACGAGGACCGCCGCCCCCGCCGGGCCCGGTCCGGCGCGTGAGGGCGGTCCTGCGTGGGCTGACCCACCGCTTCTGGGTGCTCCCGCTGCTGTGCGCGGTCGCCGCCGCCGCGCTCGCCCTCGGCGTGACCTCGCTCGACGAGTCCCTCGACACCTCGCTGCGCCTGCCGTTCCTCTTCGCCGGCGGCCCCGAGGGGGCACGGTCCGTGCTGTCGGCGATCATCACCTCGATGATCTCCTTCACGGGGCTGGTCTTCTCCATCACCATCGTGGTCCTGCAGCTGACGAGCAGCCAGTTCTCGCCCCGCGTGCTGCGCACCTTCCTCGACGACCGCTTCAACCAGCTGACCCTCGGGGTCTTCGTCGCGACCTTCGTCCTCGCCCTCGTCGTGCTCCGCGGGGTGCGGGGGACGGCCCAGGTCGACCCGTTCGTGCCGCAGCTCGCGGTGACCCTGTCCTTCCTCATGGTCCTGGCGTCGGTGGTGGTCTTCCTCGCCTACATCCACCACATCGCGCAGTCGATCCGGGCGGCCACGATCATCGACACCATCGCCGCGGACACGCGGGCCCTCCTCGACCGGCTGGTCCCGGCCGACGGACGCACCGCCCCGGTGGCGCCCGCGGCGGACGGGCCCTCGCGCCTCGTGACGGCCGACGGGCCGGGCATCGTGCAGTGGGTCGACGACGAGGGCCTGGCCCGGCTCGCCGAACGGGAGGGCGTTCGGGTGGAGCTCCTGCGCGCCGTCGGCGAGTTCGTCGCCGGCGGGGCCCCGCTGGCCAGGGTGGTCGGTGCCGGGGAGCTCCCCGACGACCGGGTGCGCGCGGCCGTGCACCTCGGGCGCGAGCGGAGCATGGACGAGGACCTCGGGTTCGGCCTGCGCCAGCTCGTCGACATCGCCGAGCGAGCGCTCTCGCCGGGCGTCAACGACCCCACGACGGCCGTCCAGGCGATCGACCAGCTCCACGACCTCGTGCGGCGGCTGGCGACGCGCGTCGTGCCGCCGCGCCAGCGCACCGCGGACGACGGTCGCCTGCTGGTCTCCGTGCCCGGGCCGGGCTTCGCCGAGCTCCTGTCGCTCTCCGTCGACGAGGTCCGCCACTGGGGCGGCGACAGCGACCGCGTCCAGCGCCGGGTGCTCGTCATGCTCGCCGACCTCGAGGCCGCCGCACGCCCCGAGCACCTTCCGGCGGTCCGGGCCGCGATCTCGCGCGCACCACGGCCCGAGGAGGTGCCGGGCGCCGCCTCGGCCTCCGACGTCGGGCTCCGCTGACGCCGGGCCCCCGGCCCGCGGGCCTCAGCCGCGGAACGGGATGGCCGAGCGGAGCACCGGCACGTCGTACCCGTGCGCGAGGAGGACCTGGCGCACCGACGCCGAGGCCTCCGGGCCGTTCGGCGAGGGCGACACCGCGACCGCCCGCACCGGGAGCGGCGACGGGGTCGACACGACGGGCGCGTCGGGCCGACGCGGGTCGGGCCCGGTGAGCCTCAGGTACGGGGCGATGCCGTACGCCGAGGCACGGTAGGACAGCAGGGCGGCCTCGAGGCGGCTGCCCTCGGTGCCGGGTCGCGTGAGCAGCATCGTCGACCAGCGCGTCTCGCGCTCGTCGGCGAACCCGGCGTGCTTCACGAGGAGCAGCGCCTCGTGGAGGGCCTCGAGGAACGGCTCCAGGTGGGTGGCGAGCCGCTCCCTGACCTCGGGCGGCAGGTCGGCGCCGGCGTCTTCGGGAGGCCTCTGCGAGAACAGGTTCGACCCCAGGCCACCGGCGAGGTCGCCGAGCAGGGCCAGCGCCGCGTCGACGAGCTCGAGCTGCTCCGCACGCTCGTACCGCACCGGTCGCCAGCCCTGGTGCCGCAGGTACACGCCGTCGGACCCGTCGAGGCGCAGGTCGACCTCACGGGTGGTCAGCGCCGCGAGGCCGGCGCCCGGGTCGAGCCCGAGGGCGTAGGACTCGCGGGCGCCGCCGTAGAGCCGCCACATGGCCAGGGAGTCCGGGGACCGGCTCGCGCTGAGGATGAAGGCGCTGTCCGCTCCCGGCCCCTCGCCGTGCTCGGTCGAGGTACGGACCCGCTCGGCCAGCTCGGCCGCGAGCCGCTCGTCGTGCTCGCCCGCCATCTCGAGGATGCGGTCGACGACCATCCGGCCCCCGAGCACCACCTCCTCGCGGTCGTTGAGGAACGGTGCGGCGGTGGCCCAGAGCGTGTGCGTCGCGAGGATCGCGAGCAGCCCGGGGCCGTCGGTGTAGTGCCAGGCGAGGTCGTCCGGCAGCGGCTCGCTCTCGAGGGGCATGACGCGACCCTAGCCACGCCCGGCCCCCGGATCAGGCCCCGAGGACCCGCTCGAGCCAGGCGTTGCCGAAGACGCGCTCGGGGTCGAGGCGGTCGCGCAGGTCGGCGAAGGCGCGCCACCGCGGGTAGAGGGGCTCGAGGTCCGCGGCGCCCGCGGTGAAGACCTTGCCCCAGTGCGGCCGGCCCCCGAGCGGCAGGAGCGCCGTCTCGAGCGCGGGCAGGAGCGCGCCCACGGCGTCGGGCTCGAGGTCCCACGTGAAGTGGACGCCGACGACGTCGCGCCCGTGGCTGCTGCTCAGCCAGAGGTCGTCCGCGGCGACGGTGCGGATCTCGCAGACCTGCAGCAGCGGCGCCATCCGGGGCGCCAGCCGGCGCAGGGCCCCGACCGCGTCACCCACCCGGTCGCGGGGCAGCAGGTACTCGCTCTGGAGCTCCGCGCCCCGGCTCGGGGTATGGTCGAGCCGGAAGTGCGGCAGCCGCTCGTGCCAGGACCCGACGACCCCGAGCTGCTGGGTGACGGCGGCGACGTCGGCGCCGGCCAGCATGTGCACCGGCCCGGTCGCGGCGACGGTCCCCTCCACGGGGCTCGGGGGCGCGGCCGACCGGCTCTTGAGCCAGACGTCGGCGAGGCCGCTCGTCCAGTCCGTGAAGAGGCTGACGCTGTAGGCGGCACCGCTCACCGCGTCGAACACCTCCGGAAGGCGGTCGAGCGCGAGGCCGCGGAAGACGTCCTGGCGCACGTCGAAGTCGGGCTCGACGTCGAGGACCACACGGGTGACCAGGCCCAGCGCACCGAGTGCGACGACGCTGCCGTCGAAGTCCGGGTCGCCGCGACGGACCCACCGCACCCCGCCGTCGGCGCCGACGAGCTCGAGCCCGGCCACGGCGGACGCGAGCGACCCCACCGCGTTCCCCGAGCCGTGCGTCCCGGTGGCGACGGCGCCGGCCACGGAGATGTGCGGCAGCGACGCGAGGGCGGACAGGGCCCACCCCCGGCGGTGCAGCTCGGTGGCCAGGTCGCCGTACCGGGTGGCCGCCCCGACCGTGACCTGCCGACGCTCCTCGTCGACGACGACGTCGGACGGCAGCGCCTCGAGGGAGACGAGCACGCCGTCGGTGTCGGCGATGGCGGTGAAGGAGTGGCGCGAGCCCAGGGCCCGGATGCGGGGCTCGCGCGCCACGAGGTCCTGCAGCTCCTCGAGGCTCGTCGGGCGCTCGAGACGCCGGGCGCCGAACACGTGGTTGCCCGCCCAGTTCGTACCCGCCGCCCCGGTCATGAGGTGCCCGCCCAGCGCGCCGGGTGGGCCAGCACCTCGGCCAGCTCGCGCAGCGCGGCCCCGGAGGCACCCGCCGCGGGGTCCTCCCCCGCCGAGGTCACGGTCGGCGCCACCCACCGGGCGGACAGCGACCGGGCCCGCAGGTGGCGCTCGAGGTCCGGGCGCAGCAGGTCGGCCACCTGCGCCAGGTGGCCACCGACGACGACCGCGGGGATGTCGAGGACGTTGACCACGCCTGCGAGCACGACGCCGAGCGCCCACGCCGCCCGCGCCACGGCCTCGACCGCCGCGGGTTCCCCGGCCCGGGCGGCGTCGGCCAGGTCGCGGCCGCCGGCCGAGGCGGGCAGCCCCGCAGCGGCCAGGATGGCCTCGCGCCCGACGTAGCGCTCGAGGCAGCCGGTCGAGCCGCAGGGGCAGCCCGGTCCGGACGGGTCGACCGGCACGTGCCCGATCTCCCCGGCCCAACCGTGCCGCCCGGCCATCCCGGCGCCGCCGAGGACGACGGAGCCACCGATGCCGACCTCCCCGGAGAGGTAGACGAAGTCGGCGAGCGGTCCGGGCCGACCGGGCGCGACCTCGGCGACCGTGCGGGCGGCGAGGTCGGCCTCGTTCCCGACCCGGGGGACCATCCCCCCGACGACCGGGAGGTCGTCGGGACCGAGGTCGGCCCATCCGAGGTTCGGGGCCACGAGAAGGGCTGTGCCGGAGGGGGACACGAGTCCCGGCAGGGCCAGCCCCGCACCGACGAGCCGCACACCGGGTGCGAGCTCCGAGAGCACCTCCTCGGCGAGCTCCGCGAGCCGCGGCAGCACGACGGAGGGGTCGGACCCGACGAACGCGCCGTCGACCACGCGTCCCGCCACCACCCGTCCGCGCAGGTCGAGCACGCGCGCCGCGACGAACCCGGCGTCGACCTGGAGACCGAGCGCCGCCAGCCCGGCTCCCGGGACGAGCGGCGTGGCGGGGCGGCCACGGCCGGTGACCGCGCCGCGCTCGAGCTCGTCGAGCACGCCGCCGGCGACGAGGTCGTCGACGAGGCGGGAGACGGTGGAGCGCGTCATCGAGGTGCGGCCGGCGACGTCGGCCCGGGACACCGGGTCCGCGGACGCGCACACGGTGGCCGTGACGAGGGCGAGGTTGGCCTCCCGCACGGAGGACTGGGTGGCCCGGGCCTCGCGTGGCACCGGGGGGCCGGGCACGCGGGCCCGGGGTGCGGTCGCCGAGGTCACGGGGTTGACGATAGCCGACCTCGGCCTATTATGTTTCGTGGCACAACAAAACCGACGAAGGAGCACACCGTGGTGCGTCGCCCCACCCCCGAGGACAAGTTCTCGTTCGGCCTGTGGACCGTGGGCTGGACGGGCACCGACCCGTTCGGCGGCCCCAGCCGCCCCGCCCTCGACCCCTGGGAGTACGCCGAGAAGCTCGCCGAGCTCGGCGCGTGGGGGGTGACCTTCCACGACAACGACGTCTTCCCCTTCGACGCCGACGCGGCGACCAAGGAGCGCATCGTCTCCCGGTTCCGGAAGGCGACCGACGACGCCGGCCTGACCATCGAGATGGTCACGACGAACACCTTCAGCCACCCCGTCTTCAAGGACGGCGGCCTGACGAGCAACGACCGCGGGGTGCGCCGCTTCGGCCTGCGCAAGGTCCTCCAGGCCGTCGACCTCGCCGCCGAGCTCGGCGCGACGACCTTCGTCATGTGGGGCGGGCGTGAGGGCAGCGAGTACGACGGCTCCAAGGACGTCTACTCGGCCATGGAGCGGTACAAGGAGGGCCTCGACACCGTCGCCGGCTACATCAAGTCCCAGGGCCACGACCTGCGGATCGCGCTGGAGCCCAAGCCGAACGAGCCGCGCGGAGACATCTTCCTGCCCACCGCGGGCCACGCGCTGGCCCTCATCGCCGAGCTCGAGCACGGCGACATCGTCGGCCTCAACCCCGAGACCGGCCACGAGCAGATGGCCAACCTCAACTACACGCACGGCCTCGGCCAGGCGCTGTGGAGCGGGAAGCTCTTCCACATCGACCTCAACGGCCAGCGCGGCCTCAAGTACGACCAGGACCTCGTCTTCGGCCACGGCGACCTCATCTCCGCCTTCTTCACCGTCGACCTCATCGAGAACGGCTTCCCCGGCCACCCGGACGGCCCGCGCTACGACGGCCCCCGGCACTTCGACTACAAGCCCTCGCGCACCGAGCACATGGAGGGTGTCTGGGAGTCGGCCAGGGCCTGCATGTCGACCTACCTGCTGCTCGCCGACAAGGCCCGCGCCTTCCGCGCGGACCCGCGCGTCCAGGAGGCGATGGAGTACGCCGGCGTCCTCGACCTGGCGCGGCCCACCCTCGACGAGGGCGAGTCGGTCGCCGACCTCCTCGCCACCGACGACGGGTTCGACCCCGAGAAGGCCGGCGAGCGCGACTTCGGGTTCGTCCGCCTGCAGCAGCTGGCCATCGAGCACATCGTCGGCTGAGCGTGACGGCGCCCACCACCCGCGTCGTCGTCGACGCGGGTGACGTCGTCGCACCCGTGCGGCGCGAGCTGTTCGGCGGCTTCGTCGAGCACCTCGGCCGCGCCGTGTACGGCGGCCTCCACGAGCCGGGCCACCCCACCGCGGGCGCGGACGGGATGCGCGGCGACGTCCTCGACCTCGTGCGCGAGCTCGGGGTGACGACGCTGCGCTACCCCGGCGGCAACTTCGTCTCCGCGTACCGCTGGGAGGACGGGGTCGGGCCGGTGGCCGAGCGCCCGGTCCGGCTCGACCCCGCCTGGCACTCGACCGAGCCGAACACCGTCGGCGTCGACGAGCTCGTGTCCTGGTGCCGCCGGGCCGGGGTCGAGCCGATGATGGCCGTCAACCTCGGCACCCGGGGCACCCAGGAGGCCCTCGACCTGCTGGAGTACTGCAACCACCCCGGCGGGACGGCCCTCTCGGACCGACGCCGCGCCAACGGCCACCCCGAGCCGCACGCCATCCGCACGTGGTGCCTCGGCAACGAGATGGACGGTCCGTGGCAGGTCGGGCACCGCTCGGCCGACGAGTACGGACGCCTCGCCGCGCGGACCGCCCGGGCGATGCGGATGCTCGACCCGGATCTCGTCCTCGTGGCCTGCGGCAGCTCCGGGCCGGAGATGCCGACCTTCGGCGCCTGGGAGCGAGAGGTGCTGCGGCACACCGCCGACTGCGTCGACCTCATCTCGGCGCACAGCTACTTCTGGCTGCGCGGCGACGACCTCGCCTCGTTCCTCGCCTCCGGTGTCGAGCTCGACCGCTTCGTCACCGACGTGGCCACTGCTGCCGACGAGGCTTGTGCCGCAGCCGGACTCGACCGGCGCATCGACATCTCGGTCGACGAGTGGAACGTCTGGGACCTCGAGGCCGAGACCTCGCGGCCGCCGAGCGGGTCGGACTGGCCGGTGGCACCGCGGCTGCTCGAGCAGCGCTACTCCGTCGCGGACGCCGTGGTCGTCGGGTCGCTGCTCATGACCCTCCTGCGTCGCAGCGACCGCGTGGCCTCCGCCAGCCTGGCGCAGCTCGTCAACGTCATCGCGCCGGTCATGACCGAGCCCGAGGGCCCGGCGTGGCGCCAGAGCACCTTCGAGCCGTTCGCCCTCACCGCGCGGTGGGCGCGCGGGGACGTGGTGCGCTGCCGGGTCGAGGGCGGCGAGGTGGTGACCCCACGCAGCGGTGACGTGCCGGCCGTCGACGTCGTCGCCACCCGGGACACCGGAGGCGGCGGACTGACCGTCATCCTGCTGAACCGGTCTCCCGAGCGGGCGGCCGAGGTCGAGCTGGACCTGCGCGGCCTGCCCGGACCGACCCTGCACGAGGCCCTCGTGCTCGCCGACCCGGACCCGACCCGGGTGCCCACCCCCGAGGAGTCCGACGCCGGCCTGCTCCGCCGGCTGCCGGTGGCGCAGGACGGCCCTCGGCTGCGCACCACGCTGCCCGCAGCGAGCTGGTCCGCCCTGCGGCTCGCCCGCTGACGCCAGGCCCGGTTCCGGACCTCCGACGTTCGACAGCCGCCCCTCCGACGCGCAGATCGGTAACGATGTCGATAACGTTCTCTACTCCATCACCTGTGCAAAGGAGCACGTCATGGGAGTACGCAGAACGGTGTCCCTGCTCGCGGTCGCGGCGGTCGCGGGCCTGGGTGGGGTCGCAGCCGGGCCCGCCGTCGCGGGCCGCTCGACGCCACCACCGCAGGAGCGGACGCTGCGCGCCCTGGCCGCCCCGACCGACCTGAGGGTCGGCACGGCCGTGTCGGACGAGGCGCTCGCGGACCCGACCTACCGCAGGATCGCGGCCACCGAGTTCTCGAGCGTGACCGCCGAGAACGTCATGAAGTGGGAGGTCCTCGAGCCCGAGCGCGGCCGGTACGACTGGAGCGCGGCCGAGCGCCTCATGGGGTTCGCGAAGGCCAACGGGCAGAGGGTCCGCGGGCACGTCCTCGTGTGGAACAACCAGCTGCCCGCGTGGCTCACCGAGGGCGTCGCCGACGGCTCGATCTCCGACACCGAGCTGAGGGGCATCCTGCGCGAGCACGTCCGCACGGTCGTCTCGCACTTCAAGGGCCGGATCTGGCAGTGGGACGTCGTCAACGAGGCCGCCACCGACTCGTTCGACAGCCCGGACGGGACGATCACCTACAAGGGGTTCTGGGCGCAGCACCTCGGCCCGGGGGTACATCGCCGACGCCTTCCGGTGGGCCCGCCAGGCCGACCCCGGGGCCCTGCTCTTCTACAACGACTACAACATCGACGCCTTCGGTGACGGGGGCCCGGGTGACAAGACCCAGTTCGTCTACGAGATGGTGCGCGGGCTGCGCCGGGCCGGGGTGCCGATCGACGGCGTCGGCAGCCAGGCGCACCTGTCGACGCGCTACGGCAACTACACCGCGTTCCAGATCCAGGACATGCTCGACCGCTTCGCCAGGCTCGGGGTCGCCACCGCCCTCACCGAGGTCGACGTGCGGAACCTGATGCCGGAGAACCCGACCGGAGACACCCTCAACCCGTTGCTGCAGGCCCAGGCCTACAACTACAGCGCGCTGATGCAAGGGTGCCTCGCGAGCCGGCACTGCATCTCGTACACGGTCTGGGGCTTCGACGACGGGCACAGCTGGACCAACACGACCGACTTCGGCGAGGGCGCCGGCCGTGAACGGATGGCGGCGATCTACGACGAGCAGTACCGCCCCAAGCTCGCCTACCGGGCCCTGCAGTCCGACCTCGCCTCGACCGACGCGCCACGGCGCGTCACCCAGCGGCCCCGTCGCTGAGGTCGTCCGGGTGCTCGGGGAGGGTGAAGGCCCAGCCCTCCTCGAGCAGCCCGGCCGCCACCCGGCGCACGGCGGCGACCGTCCCCCGGCGGTCGCCGCCGCCGTCGTGGACGAGCAGCACGCCCCCGGGCCGGGCGGCGGCCCGCAGGCGCGTGACGAGCGTCGGCACGTCCTGGGTCAGCCAGTCACCGACCGCACCGACGACGCCGAGCGGTTGCAGCCCGAGCCGCACCGCGACGTCGGCCGTGCACCCCCACGACCCGTTGGCCGCCCGGTACCAGCGGACGGACACCGGCCCGACCGCGCCGGCCACCGCGTCCGTCGTGGCGCGCAGCGCCTGCTCGACCGTGGCCGGCGAGGCCGACCCGAGGTCCGCGTAGTCCCAGCCGTGGTTCGCGAGGGCGTGCCCGGCCGCCACCATGCGGCGCAGGATGCGCGCGCCCTCGGGCGTCGCGACCCGCTCCCCGACGACGCAGAACGTGGCCCGCACCCCCAGCTCGTCGAGCACGTCGAGCAGCGCGTCGGTGTCCGCGGCCGGCCCGTCGTCGACCGTCAGGGCCAGGACCCGACCCGTGCCCGCGGCCCGCACCACCGGTTCGCTCGTCGGTGCCATGGCACCCCTCCGCTCCGCCGTGGACGACCTCTCGTCCCACGTGACGATAACGTTATCGACAACGATTGACGAACCCCCGGTGCGGGTGCCACGGTGGGACCCCACTCACTCAACGACGAGGAGCGTCAACGATGACCCGGAGCATCACGCGGGCCCTGGCCCTGGGCGCCACGCTGACCGTGCTGGCCGCCTGTGGCACCGGCGGCGAGAGCGGCGACAGCGGCGACTCGACGGACTCGGGAGGTGCCCGGACGATCACGTGGTGGCACAACTCGAACACCGACCCCGGCAAGGCCTACTACGACGAGGTCGCGAAGAAGTTCGAGGCCTCCCACCCCGGCGTCACCGTCCAGGTGAGCGCCATGCAGCACGAGGACATGCTCACCAAGCTCGACGCCGCCTTCCAGAGCGGCGACGCCCCCGACGTCTACATGGAGCGCGGCGGCGGCGAGCTCGCCGACCACGTCGAGGCGGGGCTGGTCAAGGACATCTCCGAGCCCGCCCAGGCCGAGATCGGGAAGATCGGTGGCTCGGTCAGCGGGTGGCAGGTCGACGGGAAGACCTACGCCCTGCCCTTCTCGGTCGGCGTCGTCGGGTTCTGGTACAACAAGGACCTGCTGAAGCAGGGCGGCGTGACGAACCCGCCGAAGACCCTCGACGAGCTCATCGCCGCGGCCGACACGCTCAAGAAGGCCGGCATCGCCCCGATCTCCGTCGGGGCCGGCGACAAGTGGCCCGCCGCGCACTACTGGTACTACCTCGCGCTGCGCCAGTGCCCGAAGTCCGTCCTCGACGGCGCCGTGAAGACCCTCGACTTCTCCGACCAGTGCTTCGTGCGCGCCGGCCAGGACCTCGAGAAGATCATCGGCGCCCAGCCGTTCAACAAGGGCTTCCTCTCCACCCCGGCCCAGACCGGTCCGACGAGCGCCTCCGGGCTGCTCGCCACCGGGAAGGTCGCGATGGAGATGCAGGGCCACTGGGAGCCCGGTGTCATGCAGGGGCTCACCGAGGACAAGAAGGGCCTCGGCGACAAGACCGGCTGGTTCCCGTTCCCGTCCGTGTCCGGCGGGCAGGGCGACCAGACCGCGGCCCTCGGCGGCGGCGACGCCTGGGCGGTCTCGCAGAAGGCGCCCGACGTGGCGGTGGACTTCGTGAAGTACCTCCTCTCCGACGAGGTGCAGAAGGGCTTCGCCGAGCGGGACATGGGTCTGCCCACCAACCCCGCGGCGGGCAGCTCGGTCAAGGACCCCGCGCTCGCCGGGCTGCTCAAGGTGCGCGACGACGCGCCCTACGTCCAGCTGTACTTCGACACCGCCTTCGGCCAGTCCGTCGGTGGCGCGATGAACGACGAGATCGCCCTGGCCTTCGCGGACAAGGCGACACCGCAGGACATCGTCGCGAAGACCCAGCAGGCGGCGGACGCCGAGAAGTGAGCACGGCCACCCACGGGCGGACCGCCTCCCGCCCCGACCCCACCGGCACCGCCGGGGGCCCCGACCGCACCGACGTGCGGCCGGGGCCGGGTCGGGGCGGCCGGCGCGCCGGCCGGCTGCGGATGGCCCTGGAGATCCTCCTCTTCGTCGGCCCCGCCCTCACCCTCTTCGGTCTCTTCGTCGTCTGGCCCGTCGCCCGTGCGGTCCAGTTCTCCTTCTACCGCTGGAAGGGCTTCGGGCCGCTCGTCGACTTCGTCGGGCTGAAGAACTACGCGACGGTCATCGGCAACGAGGTCTTCCGCGACGCGTTCGTCCACAACATCACGATCGCCGTGGTCTCGGTCGCGGTCCAGCTCCCCCTCGGCCTGGCCATCGCCCTGCTGCTCAACCGGCGGATGCGCGGACAGGGCCTGCTGCGCACCGTGATCTTCGTGCCCTACGTGCTCTCCGAGGTCATCGCCGGCGTCGTGTGGTTCCAGCTCCTCCAGCCGCAGTACGGCGTCGTCGACGGCCTGCTCGGCCTGGTCGGGCTCGACGGCCCCGACCAGGGCTTCCTCGGCACCCCGGAGATCGCGCTCTGGACCGTCCTCGGGGTGCTCACCTGGAAGTACCTCGGGCTGGCCGTCCTGCTCTTCCTCGCCGGCCTCCAGGGCGTGCCCGACGAGCTGACCGAGGCCGCGCAGATCGACGGTGCCACGTGGTGGCAGACCCAGCGACGGGTCACCGTCCCCCTGCTCGGCCCGACCATCCGGACGTGGGTGTTCCTCTCGATGATCGGCTCCATCCAGCTCTTCGACATGGTGTGGATCCTCACCGGAGGTGGCCCCGCGAACTCGACGACGACGATGGCCACCTTCCTCATCACCGAGGGGACCAAGCGCTACAACTACGGCATCGCCACGGCCGCCTCGGTCATCCTCTTCGTCGTCGCGCTCGTCGCGGCCATCACCTACCAGGCGCTCGTCCTGCGCCGCGACGTGTCCGAGGCGGACGCGCAGGGCCGACGGGGCGTGCGATGAGCGCCCCGACCGTCGACGCCGCGCGCGCACCCGGCCGCGTCCGGCGGCCACGCGCCTCCGGGCCCGTCGGGGGCGGGTCGCCGCTCGTGTGGTTCGTCGCGCTGGTCGTCGTCGCCGTCACCCTCGGCCCGGTCCTCTACGCCGTGCTCGGCGGGTTCCGCACCAACGCCCAGCTCGCCGAGTCGCCGGCCGGCCTGCCCAGCCCGTGGGTCCTCGACAACTACACGCGGGTCCTCACGAGCAGCAGCTTCTGGACCTACGCCCTGAACTCCACGGCCATCGCGGTCATCACGACGGTCGTCGCGGTCGTGTTCGGGCTGATGGCGGCCTACCCCCTCGCGCGCTACCGCTTCCGCTGGCGCGAGCCGCTGTACATGGTCTTCGTCCTCGGGCTGCTCTTCCCCGCGACCGTGGCGATCATCCCGCTCTTCGTCATCATCACCCGCCAGCTCCAGCTCGGGAACTCGTGGTGGGGCGTGGCCCTCCCCCAGGCCGCCTTCGCCCTGCCGGTGACGATCATCATCCTGCGGCCCTTCCTCATGGCCATCCCGAACGAGCTCGAGGAGGCCGCGACCATCGACGGCGCGAGCCGGATCCAGTTCTTCTGGAAGGTCGTCGTGCCGCTGTCGGGGCCCGGGGTGGTCACGGTCGGCGTGCTCGCCTTCGTGGCGTCGTGGAACGCGTACCTGCTGCCGCTCCTGCTCCTCCAGGGCGACACCCGCACCCTGCCGCTCGGGGTCGCCGACTTCTCGTCGCAGTACTCCTCCGACACCGCGGGCGTCTTCGCCTTCACGAGCCTGGCGATGGTGCCGGCCCTCGTCTTCTTCCTCGCCATGCAGCGCCGCATCGTCGGCGGCCTGCAGGGCGCCGTCAAGGGCTGAGGCCCCCTCCCGTCCCCGGAAGGACACACCGTGACCCAGCTGCACCACGCTCCGCAGGACCTCGACACCTCGCGCGTCGAGTCCCTGCTCGCGCGGATGACGCTCGAGGAGAAGCTCGCCCAGATCGTCGGCTTCTGGGACAAGGACGAGGGCGACGCGGTCGCCCCGATGCAGGGGGCGTTCGCGGCCTCCCCGGGGCTCGACGAGGCCGCCGTCCACGGGCTGGGCCACCTGACCCGCGTCTACGGCACCCGCCCGGTCGAGCCGGGCGAGCGGCTGCGCTGGCTGTGGGAGTGGCAGCGCGACCTGGTCGCCGGCACCCGGCTGGGCATCCCGGCGCTCGTCCACGAGGAGTGCCTCACCGGGCTGGCCGCGTGGCGCGCCGCGACCTTCCCGACCCCGCTCGCGTGGGGCGCGGCCTTCGACCCCGCGCTCGTGGACCGGATGGCCGGCTCGGTCGGGCGCTCGATGCGCGCCCTCGGGGTGCACCAGGGGCTGGCGCCGGTGCTCGACGTCGTCCGGGACCCCCGGTGGGGACGGGTCGAGGAGTGCATCTCCGAGGACCCCTACCTCGTGGGGAGCATCGGCACCGCGTACGTCCGCGGCCTGCAGCGGGCCGGCGTGCACGCCACGCTCAAGCACTTCGTCGGGTACTCGGCGTCGCAGTCGGGCCGCAACTTCGGTCCCGTGCACGCCGGCCCGCGCGAGCTGCGCGACGTGTTCATGACCCCCTTCGAGATGGCGGTGCTCGACGGCGGTGCGCGGTCGGTGATGCACGCCTACACGGAGGTCGACGGCGTACCCGTGGCCGCCGACCCCACGCTGCTCACCGACGTCCTGCGCGGGGAGTGGGACTTCGACGGGACCGTCGTCGCCGACTACTTCGGGGTCGCGTTCCTCCACCTGCTCCACGGCGTGGCCCGCGACCGGGGCGACGCCGCCGGCCAGGCCCTCGCCGCGGGCGTCGACATCGAGCTTCCGAGCGGCGACGCCTTCCTCGCCCCGCTCGCCGCAGCCGTGCGCGCCGGGACCGTCCCGGAGGGGCTCGTCGACCGGGCCGTGCGCCGGGCCCTCGCGCAGAAGGAGGAGCTCGGGCTGCTCGACGAGCGCTTCGACGGGCCGCCGCCCGAGGCGCCGG
The DNA here is from genome assembly GCA_004335735.1 of Chlorella sp. KRBP. Taxonomy (NCBI): domain Eukaryota; kingdom Viridiplantae; phylum Chlorophyta; class Trebouxiophyceae; order Chlorellales; family Chlorellaceae; genus Chlorella; species Chlorella sp. KRBP. The sequence goes on from QAXK01001018.1 coordinate 61,417, forward strand.
ACCTCGACGACCCCGAGCACCGGGCCATCGCCCGGCAGCTGGCCGAGGAGTCGGTCGTCCTGCTCTCCAACGACGGCACTCTCCCGCTGCGCGGCCCGGCCACCGTCGCGGTCGTCGGCCCCAACGCCGACCGGCTCGAGGCGATGTTCGGCTGCTACTCCTTCGTCAACCACGTCATCCCCAACCACCCCGGCACCGAGGTCGGGCTGTCGGTCCCGACGGTCCTGGCCGCCCTCGCCGACGAGCTGCCCGGGACACGGGTCCTGACCGCCGAGGGATGCGCCGTGGACTCGCCCGACACCTCGGGCATCGCCGGCGCGGTCGCGGTGGCCGCCGAGGCCGACGTGGCCGTCGTCGTCGTCGGCGACCGGGCCGGGCTGTTCGGTCGCGGGACCGTCGGCGAGGGGTGCGACCGCGACGACCTCGAGCTGCCGGGGGTGCAGCGTGACCTCGTCGAGGCCGTCCTCGCCACCGGCACCCCGGTCGTCCTCGTCCTGCTCACCGGCCGCCCGTACGCGGTCGGCTGGGCGCTGGGCTCCTGCGCGGCCGTGGTCCAGGCGTTCTTCCCCGGCGAGGAGGGCGGGACCGCCGTCGCCGGCGTCCTGTCGGGGCGGGTCAACCCCTCCGGCCGCCTCCCCGTCAGCCTGCCGCGGCCGGCCGGCTCGCAGCCGTTCTCGTACCTGCACGCCCCGCTCGCCGGCGACGGGGACGTCACCAACCTCTCGAGCGCGCCGGCGCTCCCCTTCGGGCACGGGCTCTCGTACACGACGTTCGCCCACGACGAGCTGACGGTCCTCGGCGCCCCGTCGACCGACGGCGGGGTGTCCGTGTCGGTGCGGGTCCGCAACGACGGACCCCGCCCCGGAGACGACGTCGTCCAGCTCTACGGACGCGACGTGCACGCGAGCGTCACCCGCCCGGTGGCCCAGCTGCTCGGGTACGCGCGCGTCCCGCTCGAGCCGGGGGCCACGACCGTCGTCCGCTTCACCGTGCCCCCGGGGCGGCTCGCCTTCACCGGCCGCGACGGGCGCCGGGTCGTCGAACCCGGCGAGCACGAGCTGTGGGTCGGGACGTCCTTCACCCGCGACACGACCGCGACGGCCACCCTGGCGGGCGAGGTGCACGAGGTGACGGCGGACGACGGGCGGTGGACCGCCGTCGGCTGAGGGCCCACCGCCTCGAGCAACAGCGCTGTCACCCCGACCGTCCGCGCGAGCCTGCCTCCGGAGGTCGAGCCCGCTCCAGCAGGCTCATCCGTACGAGCCCGGCTCGCGCGCGGCCGACGGGTCAGGGGATGAGCGTGCGTTGCTGGACGAACCGTCGCTCACGTGCTTCTGCTCCCGCGGGCGCCCGCGGACGACCGGCGGACGACACGAAGCCGAACGAGAAGGCGTCCGGCGTGCGCGCGCGTGCCGGTTCGGGGCGCGTCGTGTCGTCGGTCGGTCGCTCGAGCCTCGCCGGGCCGGGCTCACAGCGCCCGGCAGGTCCCCCGGTCGACCATCGTCGTGGGCAGCCGCACGTGGCAGGGGTCCGGCTCGACGCCGTCGAGCAGGGAGACCAGCATCCGCAGCGCGGCGGCGCCCATCTCCTGCAGCGGCTGCGAGATGGTCGTCAGCGGGGGTTCGGTCAGGGCGGACTCCGGCACGTTGTCGAAACCGATGACCGAGAGGTCCTCCGGCACGCCCAGGCCCAGGCCGCGGGCGACGTCCATCGTCCGGATGGCGGTGAGGTCGTTCGCGGCGAACACCGCGGTCGGGCGGTCCGGGCGCTCGAGGAGGAGGCGGGCCGGCGCCTCGGCCGACTCGGGACGGAATCCGCCGACGACGACGAGGGCGTCGTCGACGGGCACACCGGCCGCGAGCATGGCGTCACGGAATCCCTTCTCCCGCAACCGCGCGGACTCGAGGTCGGTGCGGCCGCCGAGGAACCCGATGCGCCGGTGGCCGAGGGAGAGCAGGTGGCGGGTGGCCGTCACCGCGCCCTCGTAGTTGTCGGAGTCGACGGTCGGGACGTCGCTCGGGCCGGTGTGGGGGTCGACCGCCACGATGGGGATGCCGCCGCTGCTGGCGTCGACGACCGTGGGCGTCACGACGATGGCGCCGTCGATGACCGAGCCACCGAGCCGCACGAGCGAACGGCGCTCCCAGCCGACCTGGTCGCCGTGGTGGCGGCCGGCGTAGGCGATGAGCTCGTAGCTGGTCTCGCCGATGGCGGCGGAGACGCCCTTGAGCAGCTCGGTGCTGAACGGCTCGAACTCGGCGACGAGCACGCCGACGACGTTGGTGCGCAGGCTGCGCAGGCTGCGCGCACCGAGGCTGGCCTCGTAGCCGAGGTCGTCGATGACCGCGAGCACGTGCTCGAGCGTGCTCTGCGCGACGCCGTAGCGCCCGTTGACGACCTTGGAGACGGTGGCCACCGAGACGCCGGCCTCCCGGGCCACATCGGCCATCTTGACGCGTCCTCGGGCCTCCACGGCAGCGATCCTACCGACGACCGGCTCCCCCGCCCCGGAGGGTGGAGAACGTTGTCGACACGCCTCAGTCGCCGGAGCTGAAGGCGGAGTCGAACGCGGCGTCGGGCCGGTCGAAGGCCAGCCGGCGCACGAAGCCGACGGCCTCCGCGGCGCCGACGAGGCGGTCCATCCCCGCGTCCTCCCACTCGACGGAGATCGGGCCGTCGTAGCCGATCGCCCCGAGGGTGCGGAAGCAGTCCTCCCACGGGACGTCCCCGTGGCCGGTGGAGACGAAGTCCCAGCCCCGGCGCGGGTCGGCCCACGGGAGGTGCGACGAGAGACGCCCGTTGCGGCCGTTGCCGACCCGCATCCGGACGTCCTTGCAGTCGACGTGGTAGATCCGGTCCTGGAAGTCCCAGATGAAGGCGGCCGGGTCGAGGTCCTGCCACACCATGTGCGACGGGTCCCAGTTGAGGCCGAACGCGGGGCGGTGGCCGATCGCCTCGAGGGTGCGCACCGTGCTCCAGTGGTCGTAGGCGATCTCGCTCGGGTGCACCTCGTGCGCGAACCGCACGCCCACCTCGTCGAAGACGTCGAGGACGGGGTTCCAGCGGTCGGCGAAGTCCTGGTAGCCGGCCTCGATCGTCTCGGCCGACACCGGCGGGAACATCGCGACGTACTTCCAGATCGCGGAGCCGGTGAACCCGATGACGACGTCGACGCCGAGCTTCGCCGCCGCCCGGGCCGTGTCGGCCATCCGCTGCGCCGCCCGCTGCCGCACCCCCTCGGGGTCGCCGTCGCCCCACACCGCGGCCGGGAGGATGTCCCGGTGCCGCTGGTCGATCGGGTCGTCGCAGACGGCCTGGCCGACGAGGTGGTTCGAGATGGCCCAGACGCCGAGGCCGTGGCGCTCGAGGATCTCGCGCCGGCCGGCGACGTAGTCGGGCTCGGCGAGGGCCCGGTCGACCTCGAAGTGGTCTCCCCAGCAGGCGATCTCGAGGCCGTCGTACCCCCACGAGGCGGCCAGCCGGCACACCTCCTCGAAGGGCAGGTCGGCCCACTGGCCGGTGAAGAGGGTGATCTGACGGGTCATCGCTCGGTCTCCTCGGTCGTTCGTCTCTGTCATGGTCCCGGACCACGGGGGCGGGCCCTACACTCCGTGTCCACGTCCTTCGTGAGTGTGGGGCGAGCCGGCCCCGGTGCCCCCTGGTCGCTGCAACGACCGTGGGAACCCTCCGGGGCCGGCGCCCGGCTCAGCGGCGCAGCGAGGACATGGCGTCGTAGCTGAGCTCGGCGAGGGCCAGGGACTGACCCGGGTCGGTGGTGCTGGGCGCGGTGTCCTGCTCCCACATCGGGTTGGCGTAGCCGCGCGGCGCGCCCGTCTTGCTGAGGAAGGTCCGGAAGTCGATGTCCCCCAGCCCGAACGGGGTCATCTCGTAGCCGTTGGCGAGGTCCGGACGCTCGTCGCCGTCCTTCGCGTGGAAGAGCGGGAAGCGCCGCGGCTGCTTCTGCACGACCTTGAGCGGGTTGAAGATCTTCTCCACGGTGCTGCCGTCGGCGGCGGTGTAGCTCGTGTGCTTGAACTTCGCGACGTGGGCCCAGTAGATGTCCATCTCGAGGAACACGTACTTGGCGTCGGTGCGCTCGAGGAAGTACTCGAGACGCCGCTTGCCCGACGAGCGCGTGAACAGGCCGGCCGCGTCCTTCGGGCCGCGGTCGAGGAGGAAGCTGTACGCGATGTCGTGGTTGTGGGTGTAGAGCTTGAGCCCGTGACGGGCCGCCCTGCGGCCGAGGAAGTTCCAGCGGTCGGCGGCGAGGTCCCAGTCGGCGCGCTGGGCGCTGTTGGAGGGGTCGCCGCCGGTGCCGATGTGGCCGAGCCCGAGGATGTTGGCGTACTCGCAGGCCGCGTCGAACGCCGTGAGGGTCTCGGTGGTGATCGTCGACGGCACGGAGCCGTGGTTGCCCTGCGCGCGCAGGCCGTTGTCGTCGAGCCAGGTCCGCAGGAGGCGGGCACCGTCGAGCGTCGACAGGTCGCCGCCCGGCGCGTTGGCGTGCTGGCGGTAGCCGGCGAACTCCACCTGCGCGTAGCCGATCCGCCCCAGCTCCTCCAGGACGGCCTTGAAGCCGGACGCGTACGGCGAGGTCGCGGGGTCGCGCGAGACGGCGTCGCGGACCGTGTAGAGGATGATGCCGCGACGGTTCTGCGGGATGACGACCTGCCCGCGCGAGGCGCTCGTCGCGGCCGAGGCGGTGGCCGGGGCGGCGAGGGTGGCGGCCGCCGCCAGGCCGGTGGTCGCCGCGAAGAGCTGGCGCCGGTTGAGGCCGAGGCCGCGCACCAGACCGCGGGCGGTCGGGTCGGCCTCGAGGACGTCGTTGTCGGTGTTCATGCTTGCTCCTTCGTCACTGCAATGACAGGGGGGTGAGCGGGTGACCTGGTCCTCTCGGTGTCGCGTGGTGGTCGGCCACGGGGGCGGGGTGGTGTGGGACGTGACGGCTCAGCCGTCGGAGGGGTGGCCGGTGGGGGTCCAGCAGGACCCGTTCGCCGCACTGGCCTCGACCGCCGCGAGGACCTCCTGGACGGCGAGGCCGTCGGCGAAGGAGGGCTCGGGGTCGACCCCGCGGGCGATCGCGTCGATGAGGTCGGCGGCCTGGTGGGTGAAGCCGTGCTCGTAGCCGAGCCCGTGGCCGGCCGGCCACCAGTGCCCCACGTACGGGTGGGTGGACTCGGTGACGACCACGCGGGTGAATCCCGACTCGCGCGCGTCGACCGACGCGTCGTGCACGTGGAGGACGTTCATGTCCTCGAAGTCGAAGGCCAGGCTCCCCCGGGACCCGTTGACCTCGAGCCGGATCGCGTTCTTGCGCCCCGTCGCGAACCGGGTGGCCTCGAAGGTCCCGAGCCCTCCCCCGGACAGCCGGGCGACGAACACCGCGGCGTCGTCGACCGTCACCTCGCCACGGCCGCTCCCGACCTCGGCGCCCAACCCCCGGGCCGCACCGGGCAGCGGCCGCTCGCGCACGAACGTCTCCGTCGTCGCGCTGACCCCGGTGATGCTCTCCCCCGTGACGAAGTGCGTCAGGTCGATGATGTGGGCACCGATGTCGCCGAGCGCGCCCGACCCGGCGCGGTCCTTCTCGAGGCGCCACGTGAGCGGTGACTCGGGGTCGACGAGCCAGTCCTGGAGGTACTGGGCCCGCACGTGGCGGACCGTGCCGATCCGGCCCTCCTGCACGAGCTGGCGGGCGAGGGCGATCGCGGGGACGCGGCGGTAGGTGAAGCCGACCATCGAGCGGACCCCGTGCCGCGCCGCCCGCTGCGCCGCCTGCGCCATCGCCCGGGCCTCGGCCACGGTGTTGGCCAGGGGCTTCTCGCAGAGCACGTGCTTGCCGGCCTCGAGCGCGGCGATGGCGATCTCGGCGTGCGTGTCACCGGGGGTGCAGATGTCGACGAGCTCGACGTCCGGGCGGGCGACGAGGGCTCGCCAGTCCGTCTCGACGTGCCGCCAGTCGAAACGCCGTGCCATCTCGGCGGCGGCGTCCCGGTCCCGGCCGCCGATCGCGACGAGGTCGGGCACGAGCGCGGGGTCGAAGAAGCTGCGGGCGTTGCGCCAGCCCTGCGAGTGGGCCAGGCCCATGAACGCGTAGCCGACCATCCCGATGCCGAGGTGCCCGGGCACGCTGGGCGCCGGCGCGGCGGGCGCCGCCTGGGGCGAGGGGGTGTCAAGGGACATGTGGCACCTTCCGGCGGGCGGCTGCGGCCCGCGTGGTGGGCGGGGTGAGGTCCGCCGGCCGGCTCGCCGGCCGGCGGACGTCACGAGGGACGGGGTCGGTCAGGACTCGAACCCGAGCTCCATGTAGGCGTCGACGTTGTCCTTGTCCACGACCGGGGCGTCGAGGACGACCCGCTTCGGGACGGCGGGCTGCACGAGGTCGGACATGCCCTTGCCCTGCGCGAGGAGGCGGGCGAGGCGGATGCCGTCGGCGGCCTGGGTCGGCGGGTAGAGCACGGTCGCCACCATCTTCCCCTCCTTGATCCAGCGCATCGCGTTCGCGGAGCCGGCACCGCCGATGAAGGCCATCTCGTTGCGGCTCGCGTTGTCGAGCGCCGCCATGACGCCGACCCCCTGGTCGTCGTCGTGGTTCCAGAGGATGTCGATCTTCGGCGCGGCCTGGAGGAGGTTCGAGGCCTCCTTCTCGCCCGACTCGACGGTGAACTGGGCCGCGACGCGGTTGTCGACGCTCTGGCCGCAGCCCTTGAGCGCGTCGGCGAAGCCCTTGCTGCGGTCCTGGGTCAGCGGCAGGGCGTCGATGCCGGCGATCTCGGCGATGACCGGGTTGCTCAGGTTCTTGTCCTTGACGAGCTTGCAGGCGTACGTGCCGGCGCTGATGCCCATCCCGTAGTTGTCGCCGAGGACGGTCGTGCGGGCCGCGAACGGCGTCGAGAACTCGCGGTCGACGTTGACGACGATGATGCCGGCGTTCGTGGCCTTGGTCGCGACCTCGGTGAGCGCCGCACCGTCGGTCGGCAGGAGCACGATGGCGTCGACCTTGTCGTTGATGAAGGTCTCGATCTGGCCGATCTGCTGGCTGGCGTCGTTCGTGCCCTCGACGAGCTTGAAGTCGATGTCGGAGTACTTCTGCGCCTCGGCCTTCGCCGAGTCGTTGATGGCGGCGAGCCAGCCGTGGTCGGCCGCCGGACCCGAGAAGCCGATCGTGACCTTCTCGCCGGGGGCGTCGTTGTCGCTGCTCGCGCCGGTGGCGGCGGCGCCGGACGAGGTGTCCTCCGGGGTGTTGCTCGTGCATCCCGTGGCCAGGAGGCCGAGGATGCCGGCGGCGGCGACGAGCCGGGCCTGTCGTGCGGTGCGGGTGGTGCGGGACATCGGTTCTCCTCGGGATGGCGGTGCCGGGTGGATGTGGTGGAGGGGAGGCGAGAGGGGTGCGGGCGGGCCAGGGCGGGTGGCTACGGGGACCGCCGGCGCGCCGCGACCCGCTGCTGGAGCAGCACGGCGGCGACGATGATGACGCCCTTGGCGACGGCCTGGGTCGAGGTGTCGAGGTTGTTGAGGGTGAAGACGTTGGTCAGCGTCATGAAGATGAGGACGCCGAAGACGGTGCCGACGATCGTGGCCCGCCCCCCGCTCAGCAGGGTGCCGCCGATGACCACCGCGGCGATGGCGTCGAGCTCGAGGAGCTGGCCGTGGGTCGAGGTGCCGGTGGTCGTGCGGGCCATGAGCAGCACGGCCGCGAGGCCGCACGCGACACCGAGCAGGACGTAGAGGGAGGCGGTGTGCCGTTGCACCTTGATGCCCGCCAGCCGCGCGGCCTCGGCGTTGCCGCCGACGGCGAGGGTGCGCCGGCCGAAGGTCGTGCGGTTGAGCAGGACCCAGCCGGCCACCGCGACGAGCGCGAAGACGATGACGAGGACCGGGACCCCGAGGACGCTGCCCTGGAAGAAGTCGACGAACCCGCGGTCCTTGACGATCTGGGTCCGCCGCTGGGCGATGATCTCGGCGAGTCCCCGGGCGCTCGCGAGCATCGCGAGGGTGGCGATGAACGGTGCCACCCTCCCGTAGGCCACGAGCAGCCCGTTGACCAGTCCGCACCCGGCTCCGACCGCGAGCGCGACGAAGACCATGACGACCCAGTGGAGGTCGGCGGCCATCGCCTGGGTGGCCAGGGTCGTCGCCCACACGCTCGCGAGGGCGACGATCGCGCCGACCGAGAGGTCGATGCCCCCGCCACCGATGACGAAGGTCATCCCGACGCTGACGATGCCGGTGACGGCGGCGAGGCGCAGGATCGTCATCGCGTTGTCGAGGCTCGCGAAGCGGTCGCCCGCGGTCGCGAAGCCGACGGCGCAGAGGATGAGGAGGGCGATGACGAGGCCGAGGTTGCGCCCGGCCGAGCCGGCCAGGAAGCCGGGGCGGCCCGACCCCTGCGGTGGGTCGGCCGGGGCCGTGCTCTGGTGGTGGCCCGGCGCCGGCGCGCTGGTGCCGGGGGACGAGGCCCGGCCCTCCGGCTCCGAGGCCGTCGTGGTCGAGTCGAGGCTCACGCCGCGTCTCCTCTCATGATGATGTCGAGCACCCGGTGCTCGTCGAGCTGGTCGGCCGGCGCCTCGTGCAGCACCGAGCCGTCGCCGACGACGAGGACCCGGTCGGACAGGCCGAGGACCTCCTCGATCTCGCTGGACACGACGACGACGGCCACGCCGTCGTCGGCGAGGCGGCGGACGAGGGCGTAGATCTCCGAGCGCGCCCCGACGTCGACGCCGCGGGTGGGCTCGTCGAGGAGGAGGACGCGGCAGCCGCGCAGCAGCCAGCGGGCGAGGACGATCTTCTGCTGGTTGCCGCCGGAGAGGGTGCGCATCTCGCGGTCCACCCCGGCCGGGCGGACGTCGAGGCCCGTCGTCTGCTCCAGGGCCGCGCGGTGCTCGGCGTCGTGGTCGATGAAGCCGGCGCGGCTGAACCGGGACAGGGTGGCCATCGAGATGTTGGTCGCGACGGAGTCGCCGAGCAGGAGGGCCTGGCTCTTGCGCTCCTCCGGGCACAGGCCGATGCCCGCGGCGACCGCGGCCTGGACCGACCCGGCGCGAAGACGCTTGCCCCCCACGCTGACCGAGCCCGTGTCGGCCTTGCGGGCCCCGAAGACGGTCTCGACGATCTCGGAGCGGCCGGCCCCGACGAGCCCGGCGAGGCCGAGGACCTCGCCGGGGCGCACGTCGAAGCTGACCCCCGAGAACTCGCCGTGCCGCGAGATGTTCTCGACGCGCAGGAGCGGCTCGCCGTCCGGGGTGGTGCCCCGCGGCGGGAAGACGTACTCGATGGCCCGGCCGGTCATCAGCCGGATGACCTCCGAGGTGGGCGTCTCCTTGGCCGGCAGGCCGGTGGCGACGGTGCGGCCGTCCTTGAGGACCGTGACCCGGTCGCCGACCGTGCGGATCTCCTCGAGGCGGTGGGAGATGTAGACGACGGCGACACCCTCGGCGGTCAGGTCGCGGATGACGTCGAAGAGCCGCCGGACCTCGCCGGCGTCGAGGACGGCCGACGGCTCGTCCATGATGATGAGCCGGGCGTCGTGCGAGAGCGCCCGGGCCATCGAGACGATCTGCTGGCCGGCGGCCGAGAGGTCGCCGACCTCGGCGCCGGGGTCGATCTCGCTGTGCCCCAACCGCTTCAGCAGCGCGGCGGCGGCCTTCGCGGTGCTGCGGCGCTGGGAGAAGCCGAAGCGCGAGCGCTCGTGGCCGAGGAAGATGTTCTCGGCGACGGTCAGGCCCTCGACGAGGTCGAGCTCCTGGTAGATCGTCGCGATGCCGAGGTCCATCGCCGCCTGCGGGTGGGCGAAGGAGACCTCGCTCCCCTCCCAGGTGATGCTCCCCTCGTCGGGCTGGTGCACCCCGGCGAGGACCTTGATGAGGGTGGACTTGCCGGCA
>QAXK01001020.1:0-20704 GCA_004335735.1 Chlorella sp. KRBP
GATCCACAGTGCTCCACGCAGTGTGAAGCTCGGTCGTGAAGCGCACCTGTCCCTGGTCCAGCTCCCTCAGCAGTGCGCGCATAAAGCTCTGCTCGCCCCAACCGCACACCAGGACCTTGCGGGGCCGGTCGTCAACCACCAGGTACTCCTGCAAGCCATGAGAAAGAGCGTGGGAGGCACAGAGGTGACCAGAAAAGAGCGTGAGAGGCGAAGAGGTGACCAGAATAAGGAAAACACCGCCGTTGTCAGGCCCACTCTCACGCCTAGTTTCCCATCACCACGCCTTCTTTCCCATCACCAAGCTTTCCCATCACCAAGCGTGCAAGTGGCTGGATGCCCATGCCCATGGACTCACCAAGGGCACCATGAAGATGGCGCTGGCCTGCAGGTTGGCCTCGTAGCTGCCCGTCGACGCGCTGCCGCTGCCGCCCGCACCACCCGCACCCATCGACGACGACGCCGGGCCCGCTGGCATGCTTCCGTTCCCGAGCATCACGCTCGTGAGGCCTCCGGAAGCCGAAGCGGCGCCCCTCGAGCCCTCGCCAAAGCCCTCGCCGCTGCCGAGCGTGCCCGCGCCGCTGCGGCCGGGCGCCTCGTCGCGCATGAGGTTGAGGAGGCCGGTGGCGGTGGTGTCGCCCTCGGCCCAGTTGCTGCTGACGGCGGCCGCCACCGTGCTCTGCACCTGCGCATGCGATGGAGGGTGATTTGCGTTGGTTGCGGTGCGCTCGAGTCGCAGTCAGCCTTTCGGTGAGCTGGATACGAGGGATCCGAGCATCTGCTCACGCACAACCGGGGAAGCAGGCTCGGGCTCCCACTCCCTCCTGCCACTCTCAAGCACGCACCTGCACCGACGAGCCGTTGTCCCTCCTCTCCCCGAAGGCCACCTCTGGGCTTGCCCCGTGCGGCGTAACCGTCTGCACCCGAACATTCTCGATCCACGACGAGTAGAGCGCCTGGGACTCCTTGCCCTGCTGCTCGTTGCTGAGCTCGGACGCGCCCGGCACGCCGGCCGTCACGCGCGACACCCACGACGACGTGACCTGCCGGGCAAGGTGCGAGGTAAACAGGGCACAGGAGTGGTGCGAATCGGTGTGGCTCCTCGGGTGAGATCAGGAACGGGGCACACGAAGCAAGCGAAGGAGCGACAAGGAGCGAGAAGGAGGCAGAACGCACTTCGGAGATGCGTTGCTTGGGGATGGCTCCCTCGCCCGCCGGCTCATCGCCGCCGTCGCGGCTGTCGCCGGACAGCGACATGAACGCAGCCCGCGACAACCTCGCCGCCGGCACGGAGAGCAGCGCCGGGCTGCCCGTGATGGCCGCCTGCCGCACAGAATCGCACAGGGGCACACGTCCGCGAATAAGACAGGTGCCTGACACTCAGCGGGGACGGCGGGGCAGCGCCAGCACGCAGGTCGACACTCGGCAGGAGGGCAGTCAGCCAGCCCCGGGCGCACCTGGGCGGCGGCGCGCGCAGAGCTGTCCATGTGCACCGCGTGCGAAAAGTCGTCCGCCATGTCGTCCCCACTGCCGGCGGGGTCGTCCGTCTGGACCACCTGCACGCAATCGATTGCCCCGGTACAGCTTGAGGTTTGGGAGCTGGGTGGAAGGAAAGCGAGCTCCTAAACCCTAGGCCCCTGTGACACTCACCTCAAGGTCATCAGCGTACGTGACCAGTCCCGGTGCCTGCAATGCACACGTACAGGAGCGCGGGCGCACGCGCAGCACAGCACAGAATCGCCACGGCTGAGTGTGACCCAGTCCTGTGGTCAGCAGGCGACGCCGTTCCCAGCATGTCCCCTCAACCCTAACCCTAACCCTAACCCTAACCCCAGCCCTACCTGGGCGCCTGGCGGGCGGTTGGCCAGCATCTCGAGATGCTCCGAGGCGCCGGCGGCGCTGATGGTGGCTGGGCCTGCGCGGTTCACAGCTGCACACATGATGCTGCTTTGCTTGGCGAGGCCTGCCTGGCGATCTTCTGTGACGGCTGCAGCATCATGTCACCTGTCGTGTACGCCAGCAAGTGATGCTACATTTTTTGTGCTCGGGTTGGCGATACCGCTTGCGAAGAGGCCCTCACCTTTGATGGCTGCAGCCTGGGGAGGTGAGGGCGGGGGAGGTGGTGAGGCGTGTCGCAGCTTGCTGACGGGCAGCACACCGCCGAGCATGCGGTCTCCCGGCCAGGTGCCCTGGTTGCGAGGCACCACGCGGGCCTGCAGGAGGCCATGGTCACGCGTGAGGCCGCTCAGCTGGCAAGCAGGTGATGGGGCTTTGAAGTGCTCCGAGAGGAGCTCATCATCGCGAGGCCAGGTCGGAGCTCAGACCTAGCGTAAGCCCTAGCCAGCGCACCTCGCGGGGCTTCCAGCTATTGCCCTTGATGTGCAGCGGGGCCAGCAGCACCAGCTGGTCCGTCTCTTGGAGCTGTAATAGACGCAAGGGAATGGAAAGGGAAGAGACGCGTTTGTGGGTCAGGTCTGGGAGCCAGTAGGGGCCTTTTGAAGCGCACAACATGACAGGAAGTCCCAAGAATGATAGCCGTAAACCTAGCCGCATACATGGCCATGCGCATCCATGCGCCATCCATGGGCCATGCGCATACATGGCCATGCGCTCAACCCTAAGCCGCGTTTACCTTGTAGGAGGCGGCGGGGTGCAGGCGGACCTTGTCCCGCGACGCGCGGTACACGCCCAGCACGATTGCGTCGTCGAAAAAGTACGGCACCTCGCCAAACCTGCACGTGCCAGTCCAGGGCTTGCATTGAGGCTCGGGCCCTGTTGTTGGACTGCAAACAACCAGGGTGGCGGTGCCCATGCGTGGCCAAGCCCTAGTGCAAGCCCTAATGCACACGCACCTGCGCCCCACCAGCTCCGGCACGGGCACCACAAAGAGGTTGGTGCTGTTCTTGAAGTCCATGATCTGCTGAGTCACCTGCGAAGTGCCATCCACCAGAGCGGTGCAAGGCAGCAACTGGTTTGTACGTCGCAAGCCTGGCGCAAGCCCCCACCAGCCCTGCATGGTTGCCCCTACACGTTATGCCCTAAGCACATGCTCCAAGCCCTCACCGAGGCCACGATGGGCTCGCGGATCAGCTTGGCCAGCCGCCGCGCGTTGAGGTGCGCCGTAGGGACGGCTTGGAAGCGCGCCGAGCATGAGTACCTGCATTAGGGCATGTCAGGGCTTGACATGCGTGAGGGCTTGGGGGCATGCATGCAGGTCGCATGCACCACACCTCACTGTCATCCTTCTCGTGGTCGGCTCTGCGTCGCAAGATGCACAGGCTGGCGCAGGAAACCCTAACGTGAGCCCGGAACGCCCCCCGCCTTGCACACTTACTTGAGCAGTGGCACAGCGTTGGACGTCTTCATCTCCACAATCACGTGCCCAGAGAACTGCGCAGCCCTTGACGTGTGCGCCCCCGCCGCTGCCGCCTGCCCCGCCACACCGCTGTCCACGCTGCTGGACGGCGTTTCCGCCGCAGCCACCGCAGCCACCGCTGACGCAGGAGCAGCAGCAGCAGCAGAGCCCACGCGCGCCGAGGCAGCACCAGCCGCCTCTACAGCAGCCTGCGTTGCGTAGCCTGCCTGCGCCGCGCCCACGCCCACGCTCTGCACCGGCGCCATCGCAGCAGCAGCGACATCTGAGGCAGAGCCGTTGACGACCGGTGCTGCTGCGGCGACTTGCACGTGCTGCTGCGCTTGCTGCTGCTGCACGGATTGCACAACGGCGGCTACCGCGGCGATGGAGGCGGCGGCTGCTGCCGTTGCTGCTGCTGGCAGCTGGGTGGTTGCTGCCCCTGTTGGCGGTTGAATGAGGGTAGAGGCTGCGGACACACGGATTGAGGCACCGTTGCCACCAGGGGCGCTGGCCACAGGAGCAGCTGCAAACGCAACGCTGGCCTCCCCGCTAGCTACGTGCGGCACCAAACCAGCGAACAGCTGCTGCTCCTCCTCCGCAGCAGATGGCGACAGGACAGACGAGGCGGCAGAGGCGGCGTTGGCGGCGCCAGCACCAACCAGCTGCCTCTGCTGCTGCTGCTGCTGCTGCTGCCACTGCTGCTGCTGCAAGCCTTCCCCGCCAAACATCGCCCCGTTGCCACCGCCACTGCTGCTGCCGTTGCTGGGGGCGCCGCTTGGTGGGAGCTGCAGCGTCACGATGTTGTTGCTGAGCACGCCTGCCTGCCCCACCAGCGCCGCCGCCTCGCCACTCCCACCAGAGGAGGCGGCATGAGGTCCCGCGCCGCTGCCACTGGCCCCTGGAGCCCTCGGCGCAGACGACGTGGCGCCGTTGGTGGTGCCGTTGGTGGTGGTGGCGGGTGAAGCAGGCGCCTCCTGGCGGGCCTTGGCTTGCTGCCTCAGGGCGGCAGCGTCCAACTTGACCATGTTGTCGAGCAGCTGTGCAATCGGCGGTGCCGGGCTAGGGTTGGCGCTAGGGTTGGCGCTAGGGTTGGCGCTAGGGTTAGTGAAGGCTGGCGCGTTGACATCCTCCCAGGTTGCCCTGTGGGTGGCAGTGGTGGTGGCGGTGCCGTTCCCAGCATGCTGGGTTGGTTGGGAGGAGGTAGGCAGGCCCGGTGCAGCTGTGGCTGCTGGTTGGGGCGGTGCGGGTGAGGCGGGTGGTGGGAGCAATGCCGATGGGGGTGGTGGTGGTGGTGGCGGTGGTGGGCCGATGGGACGGAGCAGTTTGATCTGCGCCGTGGTAAGAACACCAGGCAGGGAGTGACGAAATGCCAGTAGATGTAAGGTGAGGAACGTGCTGCAGTTCCGAGACAGGCCACCTGAGCTTTGCCCTTTCTCTGTAAGCCAGAGACAACGACGCCAAAGGATGGAAGGGAGCTATTCACTAGGGAGGGGAGCTAGCTATTCACACGGCCGCATCAGCGTCAATCAGTGTCTCTCTCCAGCTGTCGAACCTCACCTGCACGGTGTTGCCTGCAGAGGCCACCACGGCCAGCAGCGAAGCAAACCTCACGCTCTGCTGCTGCTGCGGCGTTGGCGTTGGCGGCGGCTGCGACGGCGGCGCCTGCAGCACCTCTATGGAGGCTAGCACGTGCAAGGAGGGGTCTGTCGAGCTGACTGTGGAGCTGCTGCTGCTGCTGCTGGATGGGGTGGAATCCAGTGACGGTTGTGAGCCCTGCGCAATCATGCCAAAAGCAGGAAAGCAGGTTCAAAGGACGATCTCGCTGCCAGAAAGGAAAGATGGTGGATAAAGAGGTCGGATGATCGTGCAACACGACATGGGGGTCAATAAAAAAGTAACTAACTAACCAACTAGCTGGCTTAGGAGAGGCAAATGGAGCGCGCTGCACCTGTTGCATGGTGGGCCGCTGCCTGTGTTGCTTGACTGTGTGCTCATCTGTTTGCGAGACATCGCCGCGCCACATGTAAAACTCGACACACACTGCACCTGTGGCGTGGTGGGCCGCTGCCTGTGCTGCTTGACTATGTGCTCATCTGCTTGCGAGACATCGCCGCGCCAGATGTAAAACTCGACACACACTGCACCTGTGGCGTGGTGGGCCGCTG
Source organism: Chlorella sp. KRBP (assembly GCA_004335735.1). Lineage (NCBI taxonomy): Eukaryota > Viridiplantae > Chlorophyta > Trebouxiophyceae > Chlorellales > Chlorellaceae > Chlorella > Chlorella sp. KRBP. The sequence continues at coordinate 5,518 of QAXK01001020.1, forward strand.
CCCTGTCTGCGCCTCCCTGTTGCCCTTGCCCCCTGCCTGCTGGCGCCCAGCGCGCTTGATCGCCACCAAGGGGCTGTTGGCGCCCTCCAGCAGGTTCCGCTGCTGCAGGAAGCTGGCCAGCAGCTGGCCGGAAGCTGCCACCAGGCCAGACGTCCCGTTGCCGTCCTGGCTGCCGTGGCTACCACTGGCCCCTTGGTGGTGGTGATGGTGATGGTGGTGGTGGTGGTGGTGGTGGTGTGGGGACGCGCTTGCAGGAAGCTCTGCCGCCTGCACCTGCTGCTGATTCTGCTGCTGCTGCTGGTTCTGGTCCTGAAAGTCGGATGGGCTGCCGGGCGGCTGCTGCTGCGCGTGCTGCGCGGCGTGCTGCGCCTGCTGTGCGTGCTGAGCCAGCTGGTCTTCGTCGATGCTCGAGAAGGCGGGGAAGCTCCCGCTGCGCACCGCGACGGGAGTGGCGGCCTGCACGGGTGTGGGTTAGGGTTAGGGTTAGGGCTGGGTTAGGGTTGGGAGTGTGTAGGAAGGTGGAAAATGAGGTCTGAGAAGGTCGGGGAACGCACGCCACAGCGGGATTGGCGGCCTGCGGGGGGAGGGGTGTGACTATGTAGGAGGTGGCAAATGAGGTCTGAGTGCGCGCCGCGGCGGGGGCGGCGGCCTGCGCGGGTGTGTGTGAGTGTGTAGAAAGGTGGCAAATGAGGTCTGACAAGGCCGGGGAATGCGCGCCGCGCCCTGACGGGAGTGGCGGCCTGCGATTGTGTGCGCGTGCGTGGGAAGGAAGCTCCCAAGGTCTGAAAAGAGTAGGTGCGGCCACATGACAGTGCCGAGATTCTTTTGGAAGGCACACACCTTCCTAAGTGCGCAAAAACATTGCTCCCACACACCTGCCAGCCGTTGACGCTGCTGCCAGTGGCCATAGGCCACCCCTCCTGCCCCTCCTGCTGCTGGACGCTGCCCGCCTGAGCCACCGCCACATCAGCGTCGTTAGGGCTTGCGCCGAGGGTCACGGCCATGTCGTGCATGGCGCCGGCGATCGACTGCACCAGGTGGCTCCCGCTGTTCATCATGGCGGCCCCCACCATGGATGAGGGCGTAGAGGCGTCCATGTCTGAGCCCTCACTAGGGCTTACGTCCATGCTGGCGCCGGAGTAGCTCATGGAGGCGGCGGCGCTGCGCTGCTGTGCCTCGAGCTGGGCCTTTTCCAGGGCGACCTGTTCGGGGGACTTTTTGTACCTGCATGTGCACGGTAAAGTGGAGGTGGATGTGCAACAGGATTGGTCAGCTGCAATTCCTATTTTTTATATGTTTCAGGGCGGTCCAGCTTTGGGGTTGAGCTAGCTAAGGTTACGGGCTCCACCAGTGGCCGCCCTTGGGATACTGTTGTTTCATATTGCCAAGCCCTAAGCCTCGCATGCCCCCAAGCCCTAGTCCTGTAGACAGCAGCACTCACATGCCGTGGATGGACCATGACACCGAGGGGATCTGCGGTCCGCCTGCCAGGGTCTGCTGCTGCTGCGCCGCCGCCGCCGCCGCCTCCGCCTGCACCTGCTGCACGTTGCTGGTGAAGGTGAGCTCGTCCAGCAGGATTGCGCACCTGGGCAAATGTAAGGTGGCAGTACATAAGGTGACAGCAAAGCAAGGATGTGCAAGAAGGCACACTCGCACGTGGTGTTGACGTTGAGCTCGTCAAGCAGGATTGGCGCACCTGCGGTTAGGGTCAAGCTCAGGGTTACGCTTAGGGTTTAGGTTAGGGTTAGCACAAGTAAACCAAGAACCGTCGGCAGGACAACACAGCCTGCCGGAAGAAAAAGAACAGCAGTTGCGGAGCTGGGCAGGTGAGCCTTAGCCGGTGCCCTAACGGCTGACCCTAAGGGCTTGCCCATGCGCACCTCAGCGACTGGGCGTCTGCCTCCTCTGGGCAGCGCGACTGGTCGGACACCACCAAGATGCAAGTCCTAAGCATGCATGCACTGTTAGGGCTCAGCCTGCCTCACCTCAGTGACTGGGCGTCTGCCTCCTCTGGGCAGCGCGACTGGTCGGACACCACAATGATGGACTGGGCGGCCTGGGCGGCCACCATGTCCAGGTCCTGCATTAGGGCACACGCATGCATGCGTGAGGGCAGCAGCTACATTCCAGCTACATTCCAGACCATCGTCGCGCGGCGCCAAGTGAAATCTGGCCTTGCGTGTGCCCATCCTGCCCTCAAGCGTAACCCTAGTGTAAACCTAGCTGCAACACCAGAGTCGGCACACCCACCCTGCACGATGAGCGGGTTGCACCACCACGGATTTCCTAACCCTAGTTCAGCCGTAAAGCCTGCTATTACACACCAGCTCACTGCACGCACCTGCACGATGAGTGGGTTGCCCTGCCGGAAGACAAAGCGCGAGCCGTAGCGTTGGTCGTACGGGATGGCCTGCCTGCGGGCGCACTCATCATTGCCACGCACGCATATAGAGTTTCAGCGCAGGCAGGCAGGGCGCTATGGCTGCTGCCATAACATTGCCAGAACGTTGCCAGAACATTGTGTTTGTGGTTTGGTCTGGTTTGCAGCTTGGGCAGGTTGGGAGCTGCTGTCCTGTGGGGAGGGCCAGCAAAGCACCCTAAACGGCCTCCGCCGACCACAGACGCATCAAACTCGCCTCCCATCACGCATGCACGCAAGCCCTAGCCGCACCGCACCTGAAGAGCGCCTCCATCTCGAGCTTCTGCCGCTGAGTCAGCACCACCACGGTGGCGCCGCCGCTGTGCTTGTGCGCGTGGCACAGCTGCGCAGGACGGCACAGGGCATGGCAGCGGCAGCAAGCATTGGTGGGAGGAGACTGCGGCGGAACGGCACAGGGCATGGCAGCGGCAGCAAACATTGGTGGGAGGAGGCGCCAGAGGAAGGAGACGCAGGGCAATTCATGTGTCTTGAACAGCAGTAGCAAGACTGCTGCCAAGCCTGTTGCCAAGGCTGTGCCACTTTTGTGAGGCGCCTTTCGCCACCCTCAACCCTATACCGCATGGGATAGGATACTCCTCATGGCACCCTATCCCACATGGCTCCCGTGCCGCATGGGTGGATGACAGCGCTCCAAGCCCTCACCTGCTCCAGCGTCTTCCACACCACCTCCAGGTCACGCTGGGAGTAGCACCACCCCAGCACCAAGACGTGCCCGCTCTCGTACACGCGGCTGCCCTGCCGCACGTTTTGCTCAATCATCTCCTGCGAGCATGCGGGCGGGCGTGGTTTAGGGCTCAGGCCACACGCGCCCGCTCTCGACGCTGCTCTGATGCACGTTTTGCTCATCTCCTTGTGTGCACCAGTCCGCCACAGCAGCAAACAGCTTGCTATTGACATCAAACACATGAGACGCCCTTGCCCTCCCTTGTTGCCATGCAAACGTCCTGCCGCCCTGCCACCGTTCCCTGCATGCGATGCCTTGCCACGCCTCAGCCACACTGGCACCGCCCCACTCACCAGCACCACCTGCTCCACCAGTGCCAGCACCAGCGCGAACCCGGCAAACCCAATGACTGCCACACCTCCCCTCCCCCACTCCATGCCCCACTCACCAGCACCACCTGCTCCACCAGTGCCAGCACCAGCGCGAACCCGGCCAGCCCAATGCCCGCCACGCCCACGCTGAACATCTGCCTGGCGATGTCGGAGCCAGTGTCTGGAAAGTCCTGCCCAAACGACAGCACGATGACCTGCAGTTGCAGGGAGGAGAGCACGCAACGGCGCACAGGTAGGTAGGCTCCGACATGGCGTTTGCTCCCACAGGGCGCAGTGTGTGCACAGTTTTGGCTTCGACTTCTGAACGCACATTGAAACGCACACTTGCCTTCCTGTGTTTGCTGCGCTGCCTGGCCCTTGCGACGTACGTTGCAGGCATGGCACGCCACGCAAGCCCCTCTCATGCCGCACCTGCCCACACCTGTCTGCCTCCCGTCTCCACCTGACCTTGCAACACGCCCCACAAGGCTGCCCACATCCCTCACCTCACTGTCTACCTCGCCTTGAAACACGCCCCACAAGGCTGCCTACATCCCTCACCTCACTGTCCACCTCGCCTTGCAGCACGCCCCACAAGGCTGCCCACATTCCTCACCTCACTGTCCACCTCGCCTCGCAACACGCCCCACAAGGCTGCCCACAAGGCCGTCCTCACCTCGTACATGCCCTGCCAGAACTCGGCGGCTGACCCGGGCGGCCCGGCGTTGACCAACAGCGACCGCAGCAGCGCATTGCCCACAATCAGGCCCACGAAGCCCAGCATGACCAACTGCAGGTCACTGCTCGTGTCCTGGCGCCAGTTGTAGTCTGCACCACCCCAGCACGCACAACCGCACACGTCATTGGCACTGCAAGCTGGAGCTCCTGCTGCACAGCTGAAAGTGGCACGATGCAGGACAGTGTGCCATTGGCCTTGGCGCCTGCTGGCGCACACATGGTTCCGTCAACGTTACCGCTTTCGCCCCGCGCCAAGCAGCAGCCCCACTCCCACTCACAGTTGTAGAGCATCCTGCCCCAGAACTCGCCGAGCTGCTGCGTGGACTGGCCGCTTTGCGCCGATGCTGCCGCGTCAGCAGCAGCATCCCGCCTGCGCTGCCTCCGTCGCCGCTGCTTGCTCTCCTCGGTGCCGTCGTCTCCAAGGCCGTCCAGCAGGCCTCTGAACGGGTTGAGGAAGGAGAGCAGGTGCCACACCGACGCTTCCGGTCGGGGCGCGCCAGACGCGCCGCCCCGCCCGCCCACAACCATGCCAGTGTGCCGCCTGCCGCCGCTGCCATTGCCACCGCTGATGCTGCGCCTGATGCCGCCTCCTGTTGAGGCGTGCTGCTCCGGGCCCCTTGCTCCCCTTCCACGAGCGAAAGTCCGAGACCAATGCCGTGACGCGCACGAGTCGCGGCCGGGTGCGGGGCCCCAGCAGCTGCTGAGGGGCAGCGAGCTGCGCCTGCAAGCGTTCCCGAGCGCGGGGATGGGCAGCGCGACCATCCCGGAGATGATGCGCGGAGCTGCTTGGCGCGCGAGCCCAGGGGGCGCGCCGTGCGCGCGTATAGTGTAGGGATGCATCAGCGTTGTAGCTATAGAGCTAGTGTGCGTGCTTTGCGACTTCCACGGCGGATACGACAGCACGTGGGGTAAAGGCCAAAACCAGCTACACCAGCACCATTGGCACAACAACACCATTGGCATGCGGCACGACGCATGCCACTGCTGTAGCCACACGGTGGTGACCCGGCATCACCCCTCCCGCCACGCGGCGGCCACTGGCAATTGGGGCAATTGGGGCAAGATGGACCGAACACAGCATGCCCTTGCACCTTGCTGCTGCTCCTGGTGTCTCCCCTCGTGGTCTCCCCTCGGGAGCATCGTCCTCGCGATTCGGCATTTGTTCTCGTTCCAACGGCGAGCAGTGAGCACAACACAGCAGCAAGCAAGCACCTACCTCAAGCACGCACGCAAATTGCGCTCTCGGCAAAGAGGACGAAAAAAGGCACGAGCACACGAGCCCAGCCTGCTCGCGAGTGGCGATGTTGCGGCAGCGGCAGTGCAGCGGACAGCACGGCGCGCCTGGCAGCAGCGGCTCGGCGCCACCTGGGCGCTCCACCTGGGCGCGCTCACCTCGGACTGCTCTCGCGCCAGTCGACCAGCCTCGGCGAGCAGGCATTGGCAGTGGCGTCGCCGCAGGGGCCAGCGGCACCGCCAATGGCGCAGCGACGGGCTCTCCCTTGGGCTCTGCTGCGGCCTTGAGGCAGGTGAGCCCGAATGAGCGCCACCTCCCCGCCCGAGCGGGAGCCCATTTGGGAGCAGCGGGGGTGGCGAGCGTGGCCAGGCAACGGAGTGCAGCTTCGCGCAGCAGCGCTGCATAATCGGCGGCGAGGCAGGGGTCACAGAGCCAATCAGAGCTCGCGGTGGGCGTTGAGAGCCTTCAATCAGCACAGGCAACAACAACAACAACAACGACAACAACAACAACGTATGCACTGCAAGGGCAGCAGGTTGTGGTCCACAGCACTGAGTGGCGCACCTTCGCGACCCATGATGATCTCGCCTCAACGTCATCATCAGCACAGCGCACACGGACACAGCAACACTCAGTGCACTCCTGCACTGTTGCTGCACCTGTCCGCACAGCACCATCGTCTGTGTCTGGCCTTTTTTGGTGCATCAGATTCTCGCCACGCTGGCGAGCGCGGCGGGTGTTCAGGCCACTCCCCCCGATGGAGAGGCCTGAACCATCGGTCGATAGAGAGTTCATTCAGGCGCCACTGGTTTGCTTTCTGTCCATCGCAGGCGGGCGCCGTGCGCCTGATGCCCGGCGGCCCGCTGCAGCCCGGCGAGCACTTGGAGCCCAGCAGCAGCATCGACCAGGACGACTATGACCCGGTGGGCACGGCACAGGTGAGGCTTTGCCGATGATGGCGTGAGGCTTGAGGAAGGAGGCAGCATGCTGGGAAGGTGCTTGGGAAGGAGACTCATATTGGAGCCTTGGGATGGAGGTGATGGCTTTGGATGGAGGACACAGTGACCATCAAGGCCCACGCCCTCTGACGAGCAAGTTGCTCACTGTAGGCGGATGTGCACAGCACCCTCCAGCTGCAGCTACGGCCCAGCTACACTCACTCACTGACGTACCCACCCGCTTGCTCGCAGCTGGCGGGAGGCCCGGGCGGGCTGGTGGACAGCCACCCCATCATGCAGCTCATCATGCAGCGGGCGGACGGCAGGTCCAGGCCGGGGGCCAGGGCACCTGGGGACAGGTGAGGGGGCTTTGGTGCTCGGTGGCCTCCGGCTGGTGGCTGGTGGTGCGCACACCGCACGCCTGAGCCACTCACACTGCTAGGCGTGGAGGCTTGTGCCTTGCCAGCCTTAATAGTGGGCAACTCTGCATCCACACGATGATGACGTGGCGCAGGGCTGACAACAGAGAAGCATGTGCACCACTGACGTTCGCTGCGGCCTTGTTATCTCGTATAAACTTCGTGCAGGGCCAAGCTGGGTCTGGTTGTGGAGGGCGGCGGCATGCGAGGGATCGTGTCTGGCGCCATGCTCATGGCCCTGCACACCCTAGGGCTCAAGGACTGCTTCGACGCCGTGTACGGGGCCAGCGCCGGTGCGTGGGCGGCGGGGCGGGTGCATGGGCCTTGCTGATGGTGTTTGGATTGCGCGCGCGTGATGGATGGATGCCGTGTACGGGGCCAGTGCCGCGGTGGGCGGCGGGGCGGGTGCATGGGGTGGTGCAGCAGCTTGTGTTGGTTTGCTTGGTTCTCGTGTCCATGATAGATGCAGCCACATGGCCAGCGCTGGTGCGTGGGCACGGGGCCAAGCGCATGCGCCTCTGCGCAGCTGCCACGGACAGCACGTGCGCATGTTCCCTACCTGTTGCTGCAGGCGCCATCAACCTGACGTACTTCCTCTCTGGGCAGCGGCAGGGCCTGCGCATCTACACCGAGGACCTGGCCAGTGAGTGTTTGGTAGGGGCTGCCACCCAGCAACTGCTCAGTGCATCAGGGCAGCGGCCAAAGAGTGCGTGCGGTGCACGGCTTGATGCGGTTGCGTGCACGGCACAGTCACTGTGGCCTTGTGCTGCGGGGCGAGCGGGCTGGGATTCAAAGTGTTGGGGCTCGGCGTGTGTGTGGTGAGCTTTACGTCTGGTACAGCCATGTCTGGCAAGCAGATACCAATATCAATATCACATTTCACATACAGCATGGGTTGGTGCCTGTGTGCGTGCGCGTGCGCGCAGGTGGTGGGTTCATTGACCTGTCGGGCCTGCTGCGTGGCCGGCCCATCATGAACCTGGAACGCCTCTTCCATGTGATGGACCATGAGCGGCCGCTCGACTGGCACTCGGTGCGTGGTTGAAGCCAGGCCTTGCCAGTCACGCAGCACCCGTTGGCCTGCTGTAGGGCACAGGCGGACCATGAGCGATCTCTCAGTTGCCACTCGACGCTTGCCTCGGTGTGCCAGAGAGTGCATAACTCGTGTTTGTATGACGCCGTCAAGCAGAGTTGGCTTTGGACTACCAGCGCTGCAGGCCATGCTTGCCAGCCTGGCAAGCCAGGGCCAGGCTCCTTCAGCAGCCGCGCGTTGATTGGGCCTTGCACACGTCGTCATGGCCTTGGATGTACGAGTGGGCGTGCAAATGGACGAGCCACAGCCATACAAGAGGCGTGCCGTGCATGCACGCTGCTTGCAGGTGCTGCACTCGCGCGTGCCGCTCAAGGTGGTGGCCAGCAGCCTCGACACGTTGAGGCCCGTGCTGCTGGAGGGCTACGCTGGCAAGCACGACCTGTCAGAGTGCCTGCGGGCCAGCGCCACGGTGCCGCAGCTAGCAGGTGCGCTAGGGTTGAAGTCAGGGTTAGGAGGTGCGATTTCGTGTCGAGTTAGGGTTGCCCTCGGCACTGCAGAGCACCTAGCAGACGCGTCTGGCTCAGTTCGCACCCGCTGATATTGAATTCAATATTGCAGCTTGTGATGTGCCCAGTCTACTGCCGACGTGTGCCTACACGCAGGCACGTATCGCCACTGCCGCGGCCACCGCCTGGTCGACGCCGCCATCTTTGAGCCAGTCCCGCTTCGCACCGCGCTGCGCGACGGCTGCACGCACGTGCTGGTGCTGTGCACGCGGCCGGCCACGCTGCACACCAGCTGGCGCAAGGCGGTGCGCGGCACTGTGGTGCGCGTGGTCAAGAGCACCGTGCTCAACGCGCCCTACATGCGCGCGGCGTTCTCGAGCGGGTGTGGGGACGACTTGGCAGAGCAGGTGGGTGGTGGATATGTGGCGGATCAAGGGAGTTGGGGCAGGGTCTGGGGACTACTTGGCAGAACAGGTGGGTGGTGGCCCCAAGGGCATTGGGGCAGGTGCAAAAGTGCCGGTGGCTTAGCCAGGCTTGGCACGCAACGCCAAAGTTGCTGTCTTGCAGGCTGCCCTACTGCAGCCAGCACACTCATGCCAGTCTTTGCAAGCACTGCCAGGTGCTTTGCAAGACGCTGCCATCCAGGCACCACCTGCCATGGCGCCCCTTTCCCATGCAGGATGAGGAGCTCGTGTCCACCCTTGCAGTCCCCCCAGAGGAGACGCGCCAAAAGCTGGGAGCCCACGTGCTGCCCGTCTACCCCGACCACGTGGCGAGCTGCAACCCGGTGACCACTGATGTGCGCACGCTGCGGGCGGCTGAGGGAGAGGGCTGGAGGAGCATTGCCTCGCTGTTCAACGCTCAGGAGCTGTTGCTCGAGGTGGGAAGGTGAGCTGCTGCCGGCAGTTCTTGATCAGTGATTCGCAATCAGCGCTCCACCACGACACTCACGAAGCACCCCAACAGATGACCTCACACAGGCACACGCCCTCCTCACGTTTCCGCGCCGCTCCCTTCCCCATTGCGACACCATCGCAGGTATGACTCTGACAACACTAAGCGAGCGCTGGGCGGCATCACCCTCCCCGGCTTCCCATCAGCTCCCCTCAGGCCGCACCACCACTACAACCACCCGCACCACCACCGCCCCCAGCACCTGCGCCCACAGCACCACCACCACCTCCACCCGCAGCAGCACCAGCACCATCAGAGGAGGACAGCGGTGCCGATTCCTGTGGCGAGCAGCGCAGCTGTGGAGGAGGGGCAGGGGCAGCAGCGGCACCGTGGGCAGCACTACCATGGGCAGCAGCACGGGGCGGGGCACTTGCACCAGCAGCAGCGGAGGAGTGGCGCGCTCTTGTGAGCCTGCACTGCTGCCCACGGTGCCGCACCAGCAGCAGCGGAGGAGTGGCGCGCTCTTGTGAGCCTGCAGCGCGTGTGCAGTGCGGCTGGCGGGCAGGCGTGTCGTCACGGGGCACACCTCGCACCGGCAGCAGCAGCAGCAGCGCTGGAGCGGGGTGCTCTTGTGAGCTAGCAGGAGCGGGTTTGTGGGACGGTGGACTGGCCGTATCCTCCCTCGCGCATCGCCAGCACTAGCCCAAGCAGCAGCAACGCAGCGGTGCTCTCGTGTATGCGTGGTGTTGGGGCCAGCATTGGTGGCTGGGGCCGGACGGGCGTGCAGCGGTCGTGCGGCGTGCACGCTCCCACACGACGAGCCGCACACCTGGGGCTTGTAGCAGCGGAGGGAGCAGCGCCGCCACGAGTGTGCTACGGCACACGCTGGCCGCAGAATATGGACAGGGCGGACGTTGCGCACATGTGTATTTGTAAGGTTTGAGCGGATGATGAAACTTAGGGCTGGGGACCTCTGAAGAGGGTGCTGCCCTTTGAGATGCTGTCAGCACGGCACGTCAGGGCTTTCCAATTTGCTTTCCAGAACGACACTACCTTGAGAGCATGGGCCAGCGGGGTAGGGTTGACACAACCTTATCCCCTCCTGCCCATTTAGCACATTGAGAGCAGCATCCCCACCCAGGTCCTGCGAATGTGGGTAATTGCTTTTGCCTGCCGGACCGTTGCTTGCGGGCAGCTTGGCGTGGCGGAGCCTGACTGCCACTGCAGATTCAGCAGGTGCGCGAATCTGGTCTGGTGAGAAGCAGCGTTGGCGGCGGCGGCAGCGGGCGGCACATGTCTTTTGGCTTCCATGTAGCTTCCATGGAGGCCAGTTCCAGAGTGGTGGGCGGCAGCAGCAGCAGCGGGCGGCACATGTCTTTCGCTTTCCAAGGAGGCCATTTCCTGGTGAGGGCGTTGGTGGACGGCCGCAGCAGCAGCGCCGCCCAACAACCGCTGGGTTTGTGTTGTGTTGTTTCGGCGGCGCGTTTCGTTGGGCAGGCTGGTGGCTGGTGGCTCCTGTTCCCTTGCAGTTGATGGTTCGGCTGCGGGTGAGGATGGTGCGTACTGGACAGGGGGCTGGTGGAGGCAGAAAAGGGCAGCCAGTGGCGCTGATGGCGGGACTTGTCGTGTGCGGGCGTTGCTGCTTGGCCTTTGGGCGTTTGGCGATGGGTCTGGGCCACAGCTGCCGCAGGAGTGAGGGCGGGCGCACGCCAGCCAGTGTGGGAGTGCGTGCGCGGACGGCACGGGTATTCATTTGCATGCACTGTTGTACGGGGAAGCGTGTGTGTGTTCGCGTGTGTGCGAGAGTGCGCGAGCCGAGGCGATTGGGGCAGACGCAAACGCGAAAAACACTGTTTGCGCTTTGGGCCCCCCTGCCTCTCCCCAGTACCGCGCGCATGATCAGGAAAGGGCCTGCTGCTGCGTCATGGCCCGCACACCTGGCACGTGGCAATGGGGCCTGCGGCGCGTCCCGCATCCCCCTCCTTTGGTCATGGTCTCAGCGCGAACATTGGCTGTGGCGTGTCGGTGGCAGCAAGCACCTGTTCTCCAGGCGGGCACCGTCAGCATATGCACACCTGCCTGCCCGGCAGCACGCTTTCCCATGTGTTTGCTGAGGTGGGCACGCACCCCTCCCTGCGCCGTGCTTTGCCTTGCTGCGCCTGCAGACGCCCCCCTGGTTTCGACCGTTTGTTTGTTCGTTGTTTGCTCTTCGTTATTGTTGGTGGTAGTGGGTGGTGGCACACAAGTTGGAGGTGACTCTGCTGCTCCAACGTGCACGCTGGTGGACGAACGCTGCATTCGCCAGAAGCCTGGGGCACGCAAACCTAGCCCCCATCGCTGCAGGGGCTGCAGTCTCACCTGCCGAGACGCTGTGACACTTTCCTTCTTCGGACCTGTGCACATTCATGTACCGTACACGTGGCCGTGACATCTGGTGGGCACCATTCCACGTGCCGGTGAAAGGTTTTGAGGTGGTTGGGCGATGGGAGGTGGCTGGTGGGCCCAATCATTTGGCTGGACGGCATCACATCGTGTCCATGCTTTTGCAGCAGAGAAGCATACACACGGCTCAACACACAGGGTTCAGTCACAGTACATACAGCGGTTGCTCCACGTGTGGTGGTGATGAAAGCGACGACGACGAGGGCGTGTGCGGGGTGGGGGACAAAATGGCAAGCAGTGTGGTGTGTGTGACTATGGCAGGACACCTCACAGCACAGCAGGAGGTTGGTGGCAAGGCGCGAGCAAAGCCTGGCAACGATGGGGCAAGGTTGCAGACGCGTTTTCGCGCGTGGCGACGGTTGTTGCACCCCGGATCGTCTCTTGAACCACCCCTCCTCTTGCATACAGCTGGGATTCAGTCTCCATAGTGGGTGCCATGCCTGCGCCCACGGCAATCTCAGTCTTTCTTCCTCCCCCGTCTCTCTCTCTCTCTTTGCTTGCGTTCATTGTGCACTGTCAAAGTTTAGCGTTGCCTGACTTGTTGCTGCCGTTGGACCGTCGTGCGTTGTGCCCTGAGCTGCAAAATCGCTCTCAGTGTCAGTGTCAATGAGCACGTGATCCGCACTCCGATGAGTCATCTGTTCGGGACATCCTCCTGGACTCCTGGTGCGGGAAGAGGGCCTCGGGGTCTCAAAGGTCTCACAGCAGATGCCAAACGCCCAGTCCCCGTGCATCAAAAGCATACACGCTGCGGCTGCCAGCCAGCATGCATCGAGGGCGCCGGCACACCGTGGCCAAGGGGATGCAGCAAAGCAGCTTCCAAACCCCAGCATTTGGTTCACCTTGCAGCCTGATACTCCTTGCTTTCCATGGATATGGCCGGACCGCTTGGGCCGCTCAGGACGCTGCCGGAGCCAGGATCGACACCCGCGGAGACTGTTGCGCGTTCCTGAGGCCCCCGCTCTGCCCCAGCGTGCCGCTCAGGCGCAGGTTGCCGCTACCCAGCGGGCTGCCCGACGGGCCCGCAGCGAGCCGGCCGCTGCTGCCGGCCGCGCCGAACGCCACGCTGCCGCCGCTGGACAGCAACGCCGCGTCAAAGGGGGCGGCGAAGGAGCTCTGCTGCGTGAGCGACGCGGCGCCACTGAAGCGCGCGCTCGCCGCACGGCTGGGCAGGCGGCTCTGCGACCCGCCTCGGGCGACGGAGGGCGAGCCCTTACCGGCAAGTGCGGCGCGCTCGCTGCGTGCGGTGGGCACGCGCTTCGCAGCCCCCGGGGAGTCTAGGGCGGACGGGTCGACGACGTTGGCGTAAAGGGGTACGCACGTCACCTGCTCCCACTCCTCCTGCGCGGTGCGATGCACACGCGTGGGCACGCAACCAGTCGTCAGGTCTCGGTCTCCTCCCCTCCCCTCTCCTCGCCTCCCCTCTTCAGGGACCGTACATCCCCCGACTCCATTGCATATTAAGCGCCCCCGGTTGCGACTACCCTGCTGTCTCTGACTTGGCCCCAGCAGCCAAAGCGCCCCGAAGCTTGCCGAGCCCCCCCAGAGCCTCCGCTACCACACACCAGAATCTCTCTCGCACCTGGCGTGTGCGAGTGTGCACGCGCAGCTCCCCCGCCACCTCCATCGCCGCAGGGAACTGCATGCTCAGCTCGATCACGCGCGGCACGCCGGGAGGCAGCGTGCTCTCGCGGAACGTTGCCGTAGTGTGCGGCAGCCCCGCGGCGTCGACGCGCACGCGCATCTGCAGCAGCCCGCGGTTGCGGAGCACCACGCGGCAGCAGCGCAGCTCGCCCGGCTGCATCATGCCGAGGTCCAGGCACGGTTCCTGTGCGGGGCAACAGCAGCAGCAGCGGCGGCAGAGGGTGGGTGGTGGGTGGGTGGGGTGAGCGCAGACCCTCTCATACAGCCGAGTGACGCAGGCTAATCCACAGCAGCTGTCCAGTTGTCCTAACCCTAGACCACAGGGACACGCAGCTGGGTCATCAAGGCAGCACAAGTTGCTGCGTCTGGCCCAGCATTGTAATCCCTTGTGTATGTTTGCACAAGGACGTCCCAACGCACAACGCAAGGTTAGGGTTGGGTTAAGGGTAAGCGCTAGCTAACCCGCACCTTGAACTGCACCCACTGCGGCGCGTACGTCCCCTGCGAGCCTTTGCACCTCGCCCTAAGGGCCTCATGCAGGAACGCAGGAGCCCTGGAGGTGGTGGACAGCAGCGCCCAGCCGCCCAGGCAGTCCGCAACTGCCGGCGGTTGCGCCGCCAACCAACCGTCAACCGCCGAGAGCTGCTGGCCGGTGCTGGCCACGTGCTGCCAGTGGGCGGCGTTGCGGCGGGCGCCCACGTCCTTGCCTGCGGGTTGTGGAAGCACGGGCTACACGAGCGAGTCATCATCATCATCATCATCATCATCATCATCATCATCATCATCATCATCATCATCATCATCATCATCATTACTGGCGTTCGCGACAGGTGTCCTGATGCTGCAGCCGTCACAAAAGATTGCCAGGCATGCCTCGCCAGGCAAACTTCACGCCAGGAAGCGCGAAGCAGGTACCCAAGTCATGCCTGGGTGTGATTGGAGGTAGCAGCAACGCAGCAAGAGGCGGCAGCACCTTTTGGTGGCAATGCTGGTGCAGCGAGGCGACACACCTGCACCTCTCAAGCAGACTCATCACCTGTGTGCCCCACTGTGGCACTAACCCTAACCTAACCCTAACCTCAACCCTATCCTCAACCCTAACCTCAACCCTAACCCCATCACCTGTGTGCCCCACGTGGCCCAGCTTGAGCCGCAGCGGCCAGGCGGTTGGATGAGTCAGCTCCAGCTCGTGCAGCAACTGCTCCAGGGCTGCCAGCAGGGCTGCCCGCCCTGCGTCATGCTGCGGCCTCCTCGGCAGCCCTGCTCCACTTGCTCCTCCACCTGCAGCACCTTTCCCCTCGCCCACCACAGCGGCGGGCGGTTGAGGCGGTTGGGCGGTTGAGGCGGCGGTTGGGTCGGTCGAGGCGCCGTCCCCAGCGGCGGTTGGGTCGGTTGTGGCGGTTGGTTGCGGTTGTTCGGTGGGTTCGGATTCCCCGGCGGCGTGGCGGGCGAGCAGGCGCTGAGCCATGGCGGCTGCAGCCTCCCCAGCGGCCTGCACAGGCAACGCAGGCCATGCATGAGGGCAGGTCAGGAAAGCAGACCTAAAAAGGCACGTGTGGCAACACGCGCGCAGAAAGGGCGGCTACTGTGTACTGGAGCTCCACACGCTGCATGCAACTTGTGGCGTTGGTACTGCCATTGCCAGACATGGCTGCACCACATGTAAAGCTCAACAACACACCGAGCCAATCCGCACACCTGCAGTGTGCTGTGGCCCTGCTGCACCGACGTTGCGCCGGTGCCAGACCGGCGGGCCATGGCCGCCAGCGCCACGCGGACCAAGGCGTCGCAGAACTGAGGGAAGCGCATGTCTGGTGGCTGGCAGGTGGGCCGCGCCTGCACACGCACGCACTCACGCACACAC
>QAXK01001021.1:0-23680 GCA_004335735.1 Chlorella sp. KRBP
CGTCACCACCATGTAGGCCAGGCCACTGATGGCCTGCACACAACGCCTGGAGGGGAGGGAGGGGCAGAACGGAGGGACAGAGAGACGTCAGCACCAACATGCAGGCTAGGCCACGAATCGCCTGCACAGCACGCGATGCAGTGAGAGTGGTAGGCAGGCAGGGAGCAAGAGAGAGAGCACCGCCAGCACCTGACATCCGCACGCACACATTCATGCCCCCCTCCCTCCTGCTGCGCTCGCCCTCATGTGAAGCACCCTCCCGCTACGCACGCACGTGCTTGATGGCGCCTGGCTGTGTCCCCCGGGCCTTGCGTGCCAGCTCTTGAACCTGCACCACAGGGGCGGAGCAGCATCAACGGGATTATTGCAGGGCGTGCGAATGAGTTTAAGAGCACAGCGGCAGCATCTCCACCACCCCAGGGATGAAGGGTGTGTGGCGTCAGTCCTCCTAGTGCTGGCTCGTAACAGCGACAAGCAAGCAGCAACACAAGCAAGTTCGTGTCCAGGAGGTGCGCTCGCCTTGAGTGAGCAGCTGAACAGCCACAGCAGGCGGCACAGCAGCACAAAGTGCTGGACCAGGAAGAGGGTGGCCAGGATGCCGGCGTACGGCAGCATGCCGTCAAACCACATGACGACGCCCTGCGGGCAGATGCGCAGGGGGGGCCGCAAGCTTAAGGGCGGCAGAGGTGTGGGGCATCAACTGCTTATGCTTGCTTGTGTGTGGGCGTCATCACGTCGAGATGACAGCGTGTCGCGGCTGTGGCAGGGGCGTCATCAAGCGCTGTGGGAAGGAAGCGGCAGGGAGGAGGCAGCAAGCCCGCACCTGCAGGTCCACGACATCAGCCCCGTTGCCCGCCAGCCGCTGCCGTTCCGCCGCTGCTGCAGCAGTCTCCCCGTCGTCCCCACCCTCCCCCGACTCCAGGTCTATCTGTATTCCCCGCCCTGGCCCTCCCGCCGCTGCACCCGCCGCGTCCCCTCCAGCCCCACCGCCTCCTGCTGCAGCTCTCCGTGCGGCGCCGCTGACCCCGCCGCTGATGGTCCTCTCCAGCGTGTGGCTCAAGCGCCGCAGCAGCTGCGACGCGCCTGCCACTGGGCCTGTGGCTTCCTGCTCCTCTTGCTGCTGTTGGGGCTGCTGCTGCCCCCGGGGCGTGAGGAGGCCGCTGCTGGGTGGACGCGGCGGGTGTCCGCTGGGGGATGCGCCGAGCGGGTCCAAGGGCAACAGCCCGCGCATGACCGCAGCTGCCACAGCGGAGGAGCTTGTTGACGCGTTCATGCTGCTGCTGCCCCCTGCAGCGTTGGCGCTCGGGCCTCCGAGCGGAACCGTGCTCATCGAAGAGCCCTCGGACGCTGTTCGCGATGCAATTGTTTCGGTCGTGTTGCGAGGTTCGTGTGGTGCGTGTCGCAAGGTCCCAGCTTCGCGCGAATGGTGCACACGGTGGCACAGGAAGGTCTTGCGCTTCGCCAGCAAAGGATCAGAACATTAACAGAGGAATGGCGCTCTGCAGCAGCTCCTTCGCATTGGCCGGCCAGCGCCCAGGCGCCAGGTGAGCAGCTGGTTGCCGCGTGCGCGGCGCGAGGCGCACCATCGTCCGACCTTGCCTGCACACACACACACGCGCAGGCCGGCTCAGAGGCCCTGCTGCGCCTCCCTTCTGGTCCATGCGCCATGCCTGGCAGTGCGGGCGTCTGGAGCGGGTGCGCGACCCCATCTCCAGCCCGTCGCACGCACGACCAACACAGATCTGCACCCAGATCGCCGTGCCGTGTCTTAGTCATCACACCACCGCCTCTGTCCGCTTGATGGCGCGCCTGCAGGCAGGGCGCCCTTTGCGCGCATCTCGCCAGGGTCGGTCCTGGCAGCGGCCACTAGCAGCACGGGTGGCGGTGCGGGCGGCAGCCCAGGGGGCGGCAGTGGCGGCAGCGGGGGGGGCGGAGGTGGCGCTGGTGATGGGTCTTCTCAGCCATCGTCGCACCCGATGCGCCCGTGGACCTTCCTGCTGGCCGCCCTCATTGCCGGTGGGTTGACTGGAGAGGGAGAGGGGCCCGCGACATAGGGGGCTTCATGCCTTGCAGTGTGGGCGGCCAGGGCGAAAACATGTATCAGCCGGCTCTGTCCCACGCAAGCGAGTGCTGCATCCAGGACAGCAGAAGCCAGCCTGGAGATGCCAACGCATGCGGGTGGCGTGATGGGCTTTGTCAAGGCACCAGCTGCTGTTGCGTTGCCATTGCGTGCGCAGTGGGTGGCGTGATGGGCTTTGTCAAGGGCCGCAGTCCAAAGTCCCTGGGCGGAGGTCTGTCTGGCGCCCTCATCCTGGGGCTGGCGGCTAGGGCCATGACGGGCCCTGGCATGCAGGCGGGCGTGCGCGTGGCATTTGGTGAGTCGCCTTTGATGGAAAAGCAGGTGGTGAGTGGTTGCCCTGGTTGGCCTGTGGGCGGATTGTCAGGGACTATGCACATTGCACTCTGCGCGTGCACGTGCTTGCCTCGCCTGCCTTCGTTATCGTGCTCCCCGTCTTCCCCCGGCTGTGACACGCAGGCGTGACGTTTTTGCTGGGCGTCTTTTTCGTGTCGCGCTACGCCAAGACCCGCAAGATCTTCCCTGCGGGCGTGGGCGCCGGGGTGACCCTCACCTACGCAGCGGCCTACGTGGCCACGGGCCTGTGAGGAGTCCTGTCCACTAGGCAGGCCCCGGCCCCCACATGAGGACGCTGAACGGCGGACGGTTGACAATTGGCCAGCAGCAAGTTGCGCTGCACAGGACGCTGGGACTTGATTTTTTAGAGTTCGCTGTGCCAACTTGCAACGGTCAAGAGCCTGTGAAACGCTGCGAGGAACTGTATGAAGAGGGCCACGCCAGCGCATCCGTCCGCGTTGCAAATCGCACGGCAAGCCCCACACACGCACACTCTGCACACGCCGCCTGCTAGTCCTCTGTCCTGGTCGCATTCCCAAGAGAAAGCAAATGGTATAAGGAGAGTCACACGCGCGCGCGCACACACCGCCAGGCCCCACCGCCCACAGTGTAGCGGTTCTATACACGGAAAAAGGAGGTGATATCGTGAGGGGGGCTCGCCCGCGCGTGGAGAGAAGGAGTCATCGGGCAGGATCGGGAGCATGTGCTGGGGAAAGATGGAGTGCTTCTGCCGGTGTCTGCAGCGCCGGCGCACCATGGTTGTGCATGCGCGTGTGGGTGCGTGCGTTGTGTCGGCAACGCAAAGGAGAGTGTAATATGGCTCTCTGTGTCCGTCTTGTCTTGGGAAAGAGGAAGGTAGCGATTGATCAAGGGCCGCAGGTTGGCTCCCACTTGTCCCAGACCTTGTTGTGCTTGTCCGCGTGAGGGATGTCGAACCTGTGCGCACCATGCCATTCATCGCACAGGCGCTGTGGGTGTGAGTGCATGTGCACGTACCTCCTGAAGAGTGTGCAACCCACCAAGCACTTGCCCCACTCAGCAACGACGTCTGCCGCATCTAAGTCCGCCTCTAGAGCTCTCACATCAGGCATTATGTGGCCTCACCATGGGTCGTCACAGTCACTGAGTGCACGTGCCCCAGCGCCACAAACGCACTCATTGCAAGGCAGTGCGTGCGTGTGTGCTCTCACCATAGGCATGCACTGCCACAGCAGTCAACAATGCAAGGCAGTGTGTGTGTGTGCACTCACCATGGGTCGTAGTGCACGTGCCCTGGGTGCGCCTGCACGCAGCACCAGATGCTGCCAATGCCGCGCACGCGGGCAAAGAACTTCTGCCAGTCGCCTGCACGGCAGCACACACACACATACATGCGGGCACACTGTTTGGCTGCTGTCGTGAACGCCGTGCAATGATGCTGATGATGGTGATGTTTGGCTGCTGGTCCGTATGGGCACGATGTGCGGTGCCGGCGCATCCAATGGATCCTCTGCCAATGGATCTACACAGGGCCACTAGGTCTGCGCTGGCTCTGCACTGGGTCTACACTGTGCCAGCGTGGCCACAAGCTGCGTGAGCTGTGGGTAGCCCAGGGTTGTGTGCGTGCTGATGATTATCTATGCTCATCTGCTGGCCAGGGGTGGCCGCACCAGATGCAAAGCTCGATACACACACAACGCACCGGTGCTCGTGAAGTTCTTGAAGCTGTCCTTCATGGTGGTGAACTCGAGCACCTTGAACGAGGCGGCGTCGCGGAGCGCCACGCGCAGCTGCTCCGACAGCAGGCCGGACTGCACGCGCACCTTGCCGCCCTGCGCACAGCACAGCACGCACGGCAGCACAGAACGGCAGAGGGCGTGTGCGTGAGTAGTGTGCAGCTTTCTGAAAGCGTGCATGCATGCATACCCACGACTCACGACCGCAACTGCCACTCAACCATCGCGGACAGTGAGTCATCTGCTCGCCAGGGACGACGACTACGCCAGATGTAAAAGCCCAACACACGTGCAGGCGCAGTGCGGGGCGGGCGGCGGCTGCCTCATTGCACTTGTGCAGCACTTGCGTCGCCCTTTGCCAGGCTTTACATTGCAGCTGCTGGAGAGACCGTTCCTGGTCCGCAGTTCACGCACCCATGTGGCTGCACGCCAGAATGCCCAGCCTGCCTCGCACCTCGGGTCACCACACCACCCCGCGCATCACCTCAACACCACCCTGCCCCTCACCTTGACTGGTGCAGGTGAGGAGCCGTCGCTGCATCCGGCCTCACACCACCCTGCCCATCACCTCGAACACCACCCTGCCCCTCACCTTAACTGGAGCGGGTGAGGAGCCGTCGCTGCATCCGGCCTCACACCACCCCGCGCATCACCTCAACACCACGCCTGCCTCTCACCTTGACGGGTGCGGGTGAGGAGCCGTCGCTGCATCCGGCCTCGCCAGCCGGGCACATCTCCACGACCACGCGGCTGTTGCGCGTAGCCTCGGGCAGCTGCAGGGCACAAGGGGCACGCGGTGCAGAGCCATACAGGCATGGTTTGCGTTGGCAACAAGGCCATGTTTGGCCACGCAGGCAGGGTTTGCGTTGGCAGCAAGGCGTTGTTTGGCTACACAGGCATCATGCGTTCCTGCGTTCGGCCTTGTTTGCGTGCATGAAAGCAACGCCTGATGCGGTCATGGGCACTTTGTGCTGATCACTACCAGACGGTCTGTGTTTGGTAGTACCAGAAGCGAAAGCTGTGTCTGTGGCTGAACCAGCCTCAAGATTGGAGCAGGCAGGTGCCGCTCGCTCACCCTTGAGTTGTTGAGGAACGACCACTCCTTGAACTGGATGTTTGGGCCGTAGGTATCCGCCGGCAGGTCCCTGCCCAGGCCGCCCTCAAGGTCGAACACGTGGTCCATGGGGCAGGGGAAGGGCAGCTCGAAGCTAGAGCCAGGGATGGTGCCTGCATGGAGGGGCGGCGGTGCACGACACACCATCACCACATGCCCCACAAAACGACACACTGATGCTTGCGCGAAGTAAACGAGACCACCTGCTTTTCTGCTTGCAGTGAGTCAGGCCTACACAGAGTGTCGGGGCCTCTCATGCGCGTGCAGTCACGAGGGTCGCGTGTGCACGAGGCGGCTCACCCGCCTGTCTGGCTTTTGTTGCTGCTTTACGGGTCTGATGGCCCGGGCTGCCTGTGCGTGCTAATGGCTGCTCACTCTGCGGCTATCCCACTGCAAACGGTCTCTCTCTCACCTGTGTGTGGCGCCCACCACCTGTCCAAAGGCTCACCCACCAGTATGCGGATATCCCTGTGCGAATATCCCACTGCAAGCGGCCTCACTCTCACCTCTGTGTGGCGCCCACCACCTGTCCAAAGGCTCACCCACCTGTGTGCGGCTATCCCACTGCAAGCGGCCTCACTCTCACCTGTGTGTGGCGCCCACCACCTGTCGAGGCCGCACCACAGCTGCGGCACCACCACGGCGCGGCCCAGGATCGTGCCGATGGCAAAGGCGTTGCGGATGCGCTGGATCTGGTGGTTGACCAGCTTGAAGTGCCCCTGCGAACGAACAGCAAACGGTGCGGCGGCGTGCAGGCCACACTGTGGGTGACGACAGCAAACGACGCCCGCGACACGGCGGTGTGCAGTCACAACACGGCTTGCAGAATACTCGCCCTGCAGGGCCCTGGTTCAGCTAGTCAGTAGCTGACGTTTGTTGTATGCCACTTGTGCACCCACGCGGCGCCTGGTGCACAAGAGGCGACCCACCTGCCCGCCACCAGCTCGCTGCATGGGCATGGCGTGCCATGCAAGCCCCTCTCCTACCACCAGAGCGCCTATTTAAACCCTGGCTCCCCACCTGCACGTTGGAGAGCTTGAAGCTGTTGTCCGCGGGCCCCGAGCCCTTGAGCGCCTCCTCTAGCCCGTCCATCTGCACACCACACACACGCACACACATACCCGTCGCTGTGCGTGATGATGATCATCTATGCTCATCTGCTTGCCAGAGATGGCCGCACCAGATGTCAAGTCCTACACACCACACACGCGCACACAGGCAGGCAGCAGGACTCAGCTTGGCGAGGCCTGCCTGGCGATCTTCTTGTGACGGCTGCAGCATCATGACACCTGTCGTGAACGCCATGCAATGATGACGATGAATGGCAGCTCCCTCACCCTCCCTCTCCCTCCCTGCCCCTCTCCCCCTCCCTCCCTCTCCCTCTCTCACCTGGAAGCTGATGTACCCCGTGATGTGCTCTGGCAGGTCGTCAAACAGCTGCGCCCTCGTGTGCTAACCAGCACCGTTGCGCCCCTCCCTCTCCCTCACCTGGAAGCTGATGTACCCCGTGGGATGCTCGTAGTACTCTGGCAGGTCGTCAAACAGCTGGAACTCGCGCATGCGGTGGCGCTTGCCCGGTGTGCCAGAGAACTGGAAGGTGGCGTGCAGCGCGTATGGCTGCGGGTGCAACGGAGTGGGCAGGGGAATGGGCAGGCGAAGGTGAGCGGGCAGAGTGGGCAGAGAAGGTGGCGTGCGCACGAGTGAATGGGCAGGAGAGTACAAAGGCCAGCACAGCATGGACTGGGCACTGCCGTCCTCTTGCTTGCTGCACTCTCGCCTCTTGCGTGCCTATGGCCTCTTGCGTGCTGCTTCTTGCCCCACGCCCCGCGTACCACCACGCACCTCTAGCTTGAGCTTCTTCCACAGCCTCTGCGTGAAGAACGTGTGCCCGCTGCAGAAGGACGAGACGGGCAGGATGCCCATGGTCAGGTTGCCGTGGTAGCCCTTGAAGAGGTTCTGAGTGTTGCCGCGCATGGGCTGCGCACCACTGCGAACCCACATGCACAACGGAAGGGGGCACCAACAGCGATGGACACAGCACGTGCACAACGGAAGGGGGCACCAACAGCGATGGACACAGCACGCGCACAACGGAAGGGGGCACCAACAGCGATGGACACAGCTGATCGAGGTACAAGCTGCCAGGGTTACGCTGCAACTCTGCTGGCCAGAAGTGGCTGCGTCAGATGTACACCTCGCCACACGTTGAAGTCCTGCCCCACCCAGCGCACAAGTGAGAGAGCCGCACACTGTGGGCTCCAACCCCGCCCAGGCCGCCGAAGCAGATGCAAACATCGACACCCACACCCACACACTCACACTCTGTAGAGGTCGTTGAACGCATTTTGGTCCCACACGTTCTGGTCGTGCTCAATCACGTCGATCCACACGTTGACCATGTCCAGGGACCGGTTGCGGAACATCATGATGCCTGCAGCGTACAGCAGGACCACCCAGCAGCACCACCACCGCATGCTTAGATGCTGCGCCAGGCACCGCCTGCCGAGCCCACCCTGCAGCAGTCCGTTGGTGGTCATGGGAGCACCACCCCGCCACCAGTGCAGGAAGCAAAGCATGCATCCGGGGGTCCCCTCATGCCACTCCTCGTGCCCCTCCCCATGCCGGCTCATCCCGATGCATCTCAAAAGCGTGCATCAGGGACCTCTCTGTGTCCCCCCCTGCCACAACTCGTAGGATCACGCCACCACCGCAGCAGTGTGTGGGCGGCAGGCTGAGCCCGCGACACGCAAAACGCCCTGTCCCTTTGCCAGCTGGCTCAGCAGCCACCCCTACCGCGGGCCTAAATAGGCCACTCACCAATGTTGGCTGCAGCCGCCCCTAGCGAGCGCCTAACTCACCAATGTTGGCTGCTGAGCCTGCATCAGGGAACTTCTCCAGCTCGTAGCCCGGCACCGTGTTGGTCAGGTGGTCCGAGCTGGTGAGCACGTCGGCATCCGGGAATTGCTGAAAGTAGGGGATGGGGTTGCGCAGCCACAGCACGTCCACGTCGCTGATCACCTGCATGCAGGGCGGCAGGCATTCACACACGCATATCGTCACTCTATGCCCAAGCTCCACGTGGAGGCAGAACAAGCGGACCTGCCCTCGGCCCTACGAGCGCAGCCGCGTGCACTGGCGTGAACTCTGCTTGGCGAGGCCTGCCCGCCGATCGTTTGTGACGGCTGCAGCATCATGACACCTGTCGTGAACGCCATGCCCTCTTGAGATGCCAACACTCACAGGTGCCAACAGCGACACTAGCCCTTGCCAGAATGCTGTGGACTGTGGACTGCGTACGTTAACGCGCACTGCCCCACCCGCAATCACCATGCAAGTCACCGCCGAGCGGGCCAAGCGCCCTGTGCCAACGACGTCGTCAGCCACAGCCGCGGGGTGCCCACCCCGCTATCACTGAACGCACCACTGCCAGGCTACTAACCTACCAACATCACGCCACCACTCCAAACATCACCGTCGACACCCCCTACGCACCACGGTGACGCCCAGGTTGAGGAAGACGCGGATGAGCTTGATCTTCTCGCGTCCCATCTTGGCAAAGGTCTTGGAGCCCCAGCCAAAGTCACCCAGCGTGAGGCCGCTCTTCATGCTGAACACGTTGAGCTTCTGGTCAACCATCACCTGCGCTCACGGGCACCACCACCACCGCCGCCATCATTGCTTAAACAATGGGCCCCCATTCAGCCTCCTGAACCGCCACCGCTCTGCGCACACCACCCATGGCCGTCCATTCCCGTCTGGTGGCGTGCCACGGATGCCGTCCCTTGGCAGCGTCTCTGCACTGCACCTGCTGTTGCGCCGCAACCTGCCTGCCTGACTGCCTCCGCTGTTGAGTGCCACCGGTGGCCCCTGAGGCTCCCAACATTCACACAGCTTTCCGTACACGTGCTGCTTCGCCTCAGCACACTGCCCACACAGCACACTGCCCTGCCAAACAGGACACAACCCTCCTCCGCTCGTGAGCGCAGTAGCACTGTGTCCCCACCCCACCCCACCCCAACCCGCCCATGGTGTGTCTGTCCCGCATACCGCTCTCCTCCCTGCCGCATCTCTAACACACGACTCACCTGCAGCAGGTGCTCGTCCATGGCTCCCACGATGTAGCCGGTGATGCCCACCTTGCGCACGTGGTAGACCCACGTGCGGACAAAGTCCTGGTAGTGCCAGTTGGCCCACGTGACCAGAAGGTAGCCGTCCTGCGCAATCTTCTGCACCATCTCCCTGCGGGCGGGGCGTGTGTATGTGAGAATGCGAGGTGCGAGGTGACGCCGGGCCCAGCGGCGGCACGAGCGGTGCACTGTAGCCTCTAGCCTCCCAAGCTGGTCATGCACTGGCTAGCTGGGCGGCCGGTGCTGCTGGTGCTGGCACCAGGGTGGTTGCGCTTGTGGGAACGTGAACGCGACATGCATCCCGCCGGCCACGATGCGGAACAATCCCAGGACCGCACAGCGCCCGCTGACCCCTGCTGCCCAGCCATGACGCACTTGGTGGGCCTGTAGGCCAGGTCCAGGTTGGTGAGGCCTGTCTTTGGGTCCTCGCCACCCCCCGCTGGCTTGGCTGCGGCCGTGGTGGTGCCGCCGGTGCCTGCTGCTGTCTGCACCGTGGTGGTGGTGCCCCCTGCTGCCTTCTGCTCTGGCTTGCTGGTCTGCGTGCCTGTTGCTGTGCTCTGAGTCGACTCAGCCTTGGTGGTGCTGGTGGTGGCCTCCCCGGTGGTGGACTGCTTGCTGTCCGTGCCTCCTGTCGTGGCTGTGGTCGTGCCAGTGCCTGCAGTCGCATCGCAAGCGGGCGTGCGGCCCCCGCTCGCTGGAGGGAAGCTCGAGATCTGCTCTGCCACATGCAAGTCGATGCGCGTGCGCCTGCCCACCTGTCTGCTGCGTGGTCTGCTGCGTTGTCTGCTTCTGCGTGCCACCTGCCCCTGTCGTTGCGGCGCCAGTGGCAGGGCCGTGCTGCTCGGCCGGATGCACGCCCATTTGGACGTGGTGGTCGTGCCCGTGCTTGCCCAGGATGAAGATGACTGAGAAGAAGGCCAGGAGCATCATGCCCAGCACGCCGAGCGCCACGCCGCCGCGCGCGGGCGCCTTCTTCGGCGGCATTCTGCTTGCTGCTGCTGCCGAGCTCCTCCTCCTCTGGCGCTCCTCCTCCTGTGCTAAGCGCTCGTGTGCAGCTCCGCAAAGGGATGGAAGACGCGGGTCCGGCCGGCCCCTGCTGCTGTGGTGCGCGCTGTTGCGCGTTGGCAGTTAGGTCACGGACGGGAACAGCAGCAGCAGCAAGAGGAACACCAGGTGGCTGTCCCTGCCGCAGGATCACGGCATGCATGGCCTCTTTGCTGCGCGGGCGGGGCGGGGCGGGGCGGCGCACCTGCAAGTGCGGGTGCTGCACCTGGTGCCGTGGCTGTGTGGCGGAGGGCTGGAAGCGAGGTGATGAGCGCATTGAGCACGAGTGCCGCACCACAGCGCCCGCGGCGCGTCGCCCAGGGTTGGCTGCCCAAGGGGCCAAGGGCGGCCTCAACACCAGCAGGAACTACGGGGTAAGCAACTGGTGAGCATACCCCAGGCTGGCTCGAGGCGCTGCTGCTCAACGGTGTGGAGGTCCAGGTCACCAAGTCGTGCCACCAAGCCAAAGCCGCGCAACAGAGCACACAGCACCACACAGCACACCAACACACTACCTCGCCCTCTCTTCCACCAGCCCCAGCGCAGCGCTCGACGAGAAGCGGAGCGACATGCCACCTTGTCCGGTGCCACTGGCACTGGCGAGCGTCGTCTCCTCGGCCTTGAGCAGCAGCAGCAGTCACAGTGACCACGGCTTCCTCCCGCTGCTTCTGGGGGCGCCTCCTCCTCGCGCGGCAGCGGCCAACTTCGAGGCAGCGGCGAGCGAGCAGAGCCTGCAGCCACCGCTTCACCAGCAGCAGCAACCACAACAGCAGCCACAGACAGGGAGCTCGGGAGGGCCATTGGCTCGCGTGCAGGCGTTGAGCGCACTCGGCACGACTCTGCTGACGCCGCACAGGCAAACATGTGGCCCAGCAGCAGCAGCAGCAGCAACGCCAGCAGCAGCAGCAGCAGCACCGGCAATGCACCAGCCCCGGGGGCGCAGGGAGGGCAACCATGGCGGCGCCACCTCCCTGACCGCCGCCGCCTCCTCGCCACTGCACGCGCTCATGGACGCCTTCCTGCCCTTCATCCAGCAGGTCACGGCTGCGCAGCAGCAGCTGCAGCGCGCCGTGCGCAACTCCACCCACGGCAAGCGCTTTGGCACCTTCACCGGTCAGCGCGCCGCATGGGGCGAGCGGGACGCGCCCGAGCAGTTCTCCAACGGCGCGCAGCGGCTGTACGAGCAGGCCCTGGCGCTGGAGCGGGCGCTCGACCCGCTGGGCGCCACCAAGGTGTTTGCAGTGGCGGTGCAGGCTGAGCCGCACAGGGCCGAGTGGGTGACGCGACTCGCAAAGGCCTACTCGGACATCATGTACATGCCGGGGACGACGCAGGAGGACAAGCAGAGGTGAGGCGGGTGTGCACGCTCTCGGTGTGTGGTGTGCACACCACAGGACTCGGGGATGGTGCGGCTTCGCACCCACCAGCGCTTGGCAGGAGACGCAGGAGCGCAAGCCCGATTCTATCCAGGGGTCTCCGTGTCTTGACCTCCACCTCTGCTACCTTCTCCATCAGTGCGACATACACTGTCTTGCGCTTGTGGGCAGGCGCCCAGACAGTGCGGAACTGCTGCTGTGCGCCTGCCCACACGCGCCGGGCAGGAGTTTGTCGCACTGGTGGAGGATGCATCCGAGGTGGAGGTCAAGACAGGGACCCCTTGGGAGGGCGGCGCAGCCAGCGGTGAACTCGCTTGACCTTGAACTGACCATCAGCTTGTGCGTGCTGTCCCACCTACCTGCGCACGTGTGTGCTCCCTACCTGCGCACGTGTGTGCTCCCTACCTGCGCACGTGTGTGCCACCTACCTGCGCGCCTGCAGGTACAACAAGCTGGCCATCCAGCTCGCCGACCAGGCCATGCTGATGGAGCCCCACCGCGCCCACCCCTACATTTGCCGCTGCGTGGGCCGCGGCCGGCTGGCCCTGCTGAGCGACAACCGCACCAAGGTGCAGCTGGCCAGTGAGGCGCAGGGGGACGCGCAGAGGGCGCTGGAGCTGGAGCCTCGCAACGACTACTCGCACCACATCATGGGCAGGTGGCACTATGGTGAGTGGGGCCTGGCAACGACTACTCGCACCACATCATGGGCAGGTGGCACAATGGTGAGGACGACGTCTGTTGGCTGTTGGCTTTGCGCACTACACTCTGGCAAGGGGAGCTGGCAGCTGCATGTCTGGTGTGCAGGCGCCGCAGTGCTAGCGACGTTCGTGCCTGCTGCTGTGGCTGCACGACGTGCACAGCAGCAGTTCCCAGCCCTAGCGCAACACATTGTGCACGCGTGCGGTCGACGTCGATGTGTGCGCAGAGATGGCTGGCCTCAACGCCTTCACGCGCACGCTGGTGCGGCTGGTGTTTGGCGCCTCGCTCATGGAGGGCAGCATGGCGTCCGCCCTGGAGCACTACCGCAGCGCCACCATGATTGCGCCGCGCACGCTGGTGCACCGCGTCGAGTATGGCCGCTGCCTGCACAAGGTGACTGACTGCGCTTTGAAAGCCCTAGGGCTGGGGCTAGGATTAGCGGGCGGGCGGGGCTGGGCGGGCGGGGCAGGGCGTGTGCCGTCCCACTCGGCGTTTCTTGTGCTGAAGGTGTGCTCTGCTCTGCGCTTGTTGTGATGTGTGCAGCTCGGCAAGCCTGCTGAGGCCATCAGTGAGCTGCAGGAGGCGCTCAAGTGTGAGGTGGACGACATCAACGGGCATCTCACGGTGAGCACGGGCAACCTGTTGCAACTGCTGCCTGTTCCTGGGTGCTGAATGTTGGGTGTGGGTACGTGAAGCCGCTTGCCGCACGTCCACTAGGCGTACGTCAGTGTCCACGTACGTCTAGAGCCGAAGTTTGGAGCATTTTAGAGGGAGAGTGCTTGCAGTCGGAAGCCACATGTGAGCACAAGCAGCACACAGCCGTCAGACCCGTAGAGCAGCAGCAGAAAGTCAAACGTCTGGCCGCGCGCCCTGGTCCAGGGAGCATGGTTGTCACCCTCTGTGTCCGTGCGTGCTCGTGGATGTGTGTGCGTGCAGAAGCTGGACGGTGAGAAGCTGCTTCGCGAGCTGCTGAGCAGCAACACGGGCCGTGCGCTGGCCATGGGCACCCTGTCCCTGCCACCTCCCCTGGCTGCCGCCCCACCCGCACACCCACCCACCAACGCGTGAACTCATGCCAATGATGTGAGAATGGCAAGGCCTCCATCCCCTGGCTGCCCGCGCACCCCCCCAGCAACGCGTGAACTCACGCCAAGGCATTGGGGCATTGGGTGTAAGTGCTGGGCCAACACCAAGCTGTGTTGCGCACGAACGTTTCTGTACCTTGATGATGTATCACCCTGACCAGCGCCACGCGCTTACCTTGATTGTGACTGGCAGGCGACTGGTGATCCTGACTGACTTGCTGTCTGGCGTGGTTGCGACGTGATTGGTCGACGCTGTCCTGGGGCGTCGTTTGTATTGATAGCGTATGCTGCAGGTTCGCCGCCGCTCGCTGCGCAGCCTATTCTTTAATTTGGGGATGGGTGGTGCGCACCCGGTCCGCCCTTACTGTCCTTCTCCCTGCCCCCACGTCCTATATCAGGCTGGCTTGACCCATGACACGCACGACGTGCACGTGCTCTGCTGTTGCCACTTCCTGCCAGCAGCTGCCACTGTGCTCTCGCGAGCTTACTCTGTGACGCTTTACGCTCTTGCGACTGAGAGCCTTTATGTATAGCCCTTCCCCTGTGACGACCGGTTCCCTGATGCAGCATGACGCAGCGTGATACCTCACTCAAACATACAACCTGAGTGCTGAGCGCAGCGACGTTCGGATGGCGGTCAGGTTTGCAGTGCCCGGGTGCACGCAGCGATGAATGTGCATGTACAATGTAGCAGCCGGTCGTGTTTGTGTTCCATGCAAGAGTTGGCATGGCGACAACAGTGCGCACATGTGCCACCAGGGCACCAGGGAATCTGTGGCTCCAGGGATCGTGTGGCTCCAGAGGGAAGCAGAAACAGCAGAGTCAGCGCGACGCTGGAGTGCCGCTGGGTGCTGCCACCATCACTAGGCCCAGGGTCGCAGCCGAGAGAGCAGCGTCAGCGAACGCCGCTCTCTACAATCACTGTGCGCCAACAGCGCCCATGAGCAGCTGCCATCATCACTGTGCGCCAGCCGCGGCCATGAGCTTGGTGCAGCCATCATCATCACTGTGCGCCCATGAGCAGCTGCTTGACCTGCATGACCTGCGCCCTGGTGGCCTCGGGCAGCGCGTCAATCTGCTCCTGCGTCATGCGCATGACTTGGGCCAGGATGGCTGCGGGCACACGCACGCACACAGGCGGGCGACAGGATGGTGAGGCACTCAGCGGCATGTGTTTGCTCCCACCACAAAAGGACTGCTTGCACATGCCACCCATGCTGGTTACCGTTGCTTGCACTATCAGAGCTCCGAGGGCGTAGCAGGTTGGCTTGTCCGGCACCGCGAACATGGCGGCCAATGGGCCCAGCACACAGCCCCCGTGACAAACTAAAGGCAGGAGGGGGAGAGCCCACGCACCTTGCTGGTCGGCGGCCAAGGGTGCTGCCGCCGGCACGGGTGCCGCCACCACAGGGGCCGCCACGACGGGTTGAGGCGCGACGAGGGCGGGCGCGGGGGCGGGGGCCAGGACGGGTGCTGGTGCAGCGCCTGGTTGGACGATGCCGTACTGCCCGTCGATGGTGATGACCTGCACGGCGCATGGGATGGATGCAGGTAAGCATGGTAATCCGTGGTGATCAGTCATGGACTGCATGGATACTGTGTGTGGCGAACTGCGCGCATCTACCAGGCTGCCGACCGTTGCTACCAAACTGCCCGCATCTACCAAACTGCCTGTCCACCACATGTGTGGCACACAGGGAGCACGAGCCCAGGTGGCTGATGGTAGTGGCGCTGGAGCAACAACATGCTGCCTGGGTATGCCTTAGCAACGCCGGCACACACCTTGTGCTGCGGGACATCTGATACAAACACTCACTGAGGCGCCAAACCAGATGCAACAAACCACGCGCACACGCACCTGCAAGGGGCCTCCAGCCCCTCCCGGTGCTAAGCTGAACATTGGCGCGCCGCCCGCCGCCGCCGCTGGTAGCGCTACTGCGAGGGCATAGGGCATGGGGTGTAGGGGTTAGGGCTGTGTTGTCAGCACACAGTAGCACTACCCCAGTGCGAGCAGCAACCGTTCACCGTCGCTTGCCACATGTGAGCTCTGCTGCGCTGGCCGCCCCACGCCCACCGCATCACACTTGCTGCACTGCAATGAGGCCTCCCTCACCTGCACCAGCCGGCAGCACCGCAGCCCCTGCAGGCAGAATAGCCGCAGGCGCCGGCGCCGCTGCCGGCGCCCCCCCTCCCCCTCCGGCCGCCAGGTGCATGCCCGGCGGAGGTTTGACCATGCCCAGCAGGATCTGCGCCTGGAACAGCGCCTTGGTCAGCTGCGGGTTGCTGATGAGGGTCTGGCGGGCCTGGGCGGGGTTTTGCTGGATGAGCCCTCGCATCTGCGCCATGAGCTCGTAGAGCTGCAGGGGGGACATGCCGCCTAGCACGCTGTTGACACGGCCCTGCACGCAGCAAGCAAACGGGAGGTCGAATGGTGGCAGAATGATGGCACTGCTGCTGCAGGGGGGACATGCCGCCTAGCACGCTGTTGACACGGCCCTGCGTGCAGCAAGCAGAGGGTCGAGCGCAGGCCCGCTGGGAGGAATTGCGGCACTGCTGCTGCTGCTGTTGTTGTTGCTGTTGCTGCCCCGTTGTTGGCGCTGCTGCTAATGCCCTGGTGCGGACTTGCATGCTGCACTTCCCTCGTCGCCACCTGCAATACTGCAAGGGCGCCGCGAGGTCCACGGATTGCGGAAGGCAAGGAACAGAAGCACTTCTCTCTCTCTCTCACGCACACATACACGCTCCCCCTCTGACAGCAAGAGGCGCCCACCTGTGTGGGCCCGGGCTGTGGCGGCGGAAGGCAACAAACAGAAGCACTTTTGTGTCTCTCTCACGCACTCCCTCTCTGACAGCAAGAGGCGCCCACCTGTGTGGGCCCGGGCTGTGGCGGCCCGCCGAGCATGGTGGCCATGTGACTGGCGGCGGTGGCGGCAGCGGCAGCACCCACAGGCTGCGAGGTGCCAGGGACACACGACCCAACAGCAGCATTCATTCAAGCCTGCTGCTTGGCATGCTTTGCTCTTCCACCTTGTCTTGCACCCCGCCAAAGCAACAAGCGCAGAGCAGTGTGGTCACCATATTACCCTCAGATTGAAGGTGAGTTCGTCCTTACCTTGGTGCCTGCAGGTCCCGGCCCCAAGGGAAACCGATCTGCAAGGTGAAGGAGCAGCAGCAGTGCACAGGTCGCCACCCCCAGCAGCCCAGTCTGGGACATGTGCTGCTCCACGCACGCACAAACTGGCACACCACCAGCTGTAAGAGGTTAAACCTAACCCCGCCCTCAGGGCTCCCGGCCTGTCTCTCTCCCGCTCCCTGACCCTGCCAGGTGGCCCCCACAGCTCTGGTTCTCCCACCATCAGTCCCAAACCTGCACGCACCTCGGCCCCCCGGCCTGTCCCTCTCCCGCTCCCTGTCGCTGCCAGGTGGCCCCCTCCGCTCCCTCAGGTTCTCCCGCATCTGCTGGTGCTCCTCGGCAAAGCCCACGCGTAGCTGCCGCCCCGACAGGTCGTGGCCGTTCAGATTGCGCACTGCGCTGTCGGCGGAGGCCTGATCGTGGTACTCGCAGAAGCCGTAGCCTTTGGGCTTGCCGGTCTCCTTGTCATTCACCAGCCTGCGGTGCGCGGATGGGCGGGCGGGCGGGCGTGTTGTGCCGCCGGCTCCGCCGCCGTGAGCTGGCCCACCCCAGCCATCCCCCTAATGCGGCCATTGGGATGTGCTCTGCAGCAAGGAAGACTGTTCACCTGAGGTTCTTGATGGGCCCGACGGTCACGAAGATCTCGTAGACCTGCTGCTCCGTGGCATCGAACGGGATGCTGCCGACTGCGCGACGAGCACGGGGTGTGGTTCGCAGTGATGGTGATGCAGCAGCGTGCAAAGGCGGCGTTCGTGGACTGCACGAGGCACTCACTGAAGATGGTGGTGCTGGGAGGCGCCTCCTTGCCTCCGCGCGGCACGCCAAAGTCACGTCCTGCCATCTTGCTGGCCGTGAGCTGCTGTGGAAGCGCCGCAAGCACTCCCGGGGCGCGGGGCTTGCGTGCGCCACGCACATGCGGCGAGCTCCGTGCTGGAGATCGCGATGATGATGATGATGCAGCAGCAGCTCCAGGGCAGGCGGCCCTTCACGGCCTCCGCCTGGCCCCCAGCCGGCCACGCCCTGCGCCGGCGAGCGCCCATCGCACGTGCCCAGCAGGCAGCTGCCGCACAGGCGCAAAAGGTGGAGCTGCGTCAGTTCCTGCAGGATTGCACCGCCCTGGGCGCTACCAGGTTCATCGTGCAGGGCAACGGTGCCATCCTGGAGACGGTCGCCGAGTGGGGGTAAGATGAGAGCAGCAAACAGCCTGCTCTCACACCTGCATCTGCGCAGACGAGCATCTGAAGCTGCTGCCTGCATGCGCATGGCGAAAGCAGGAAGGCGATCCGCCTCACGGACATCCCGGGCAAGGGCACGCTCGCCACAATCGCCAACGAGAGCAAGACGTTCGAGTGCCACATCTACCTGGACCAGGTGAGGCGCTGCTCGGTGGCCTCACAGGTGCCTTCCCATCGTTGCTGCTGCACCCAATGACGACAGGTGAGGCGTGTGGCTTCGAGCCCACAGGCCTGGAGGTCCCGCTGCACTGCATGGTCTTCCCGGAGGCTTTGTTGCTCCACTTACAAGTCACCAGCAAGCCACAAGGACACCCAGGGGCCGCAGTACCCAGCCCCTTCAAGGCGTGGAGGGGTGGTCATGCCCCCCGCATACAAGGCAGCACCACATCATGGCTTTGCTGGCACGCATGTTCCTACCTGCTGGTCTGGGCCGGTGCCTAGGTTCCCTCGCTGCTGGATCCCGTGCTGCCTTGGTTGATGTGGACTGACGCCCGTTTGCACTTGCTATACCCATGCGCAGGTGCACAAGGCACGCGTGGCCCGCAGCAAGGCCCGCAACGCCGACCACGACGTGTACGCCGTGCGCTTCTTCAGCGCCCAGGACGAGGTCAAGCCGCTGCTCACCACGGTGCTGCACGGCGCGCCGGCGGGGCACTACGACGCCAGCAGCGTGCAGGCCTGGGAGGCGCTGCAGGCGCGCTATGGGGACGAGGTGCTCTTTGGTGGTCCAGCGCAGTAGCCAGGTGCACCGCTGCGTGCGTCTCTGCCCTGTGACGGGTGCAGCGGAGCTGCGCTAGTGCTGTCCATGGCTGCTGCAGCGTTCACCTGTTATCGTTGGCGTCGGACACAGCCGCAGCAGCTGAACAGAGATCTGAGCTTTGTACTGTCATGAGCTGCTGCTGCTTGTGTGCCTCGCAAAGCATATGGCAAGAGCTCTGTTTTGGCCTTGCAGTAGCGCGCACAAGCCCAAGTTGTTCCAGTGACGGCCACCACGATTATAGACAGCAGCGTCACAAAGCCCAAGCCCACAGTGTCGCTAATACAGCAGCGTGCAGCGTGGAGCGCACGTGCCTACTTGCTGCTTCCCCCCGCCGCGCTGGCGCCTTGCGTGAGCAGGCCCGGCGCCACAAACATGACCTGGCTCCAGGCGGCCAGGTCAGGGCCGGAGCTCTCAGTCATGCGCTGCATTACCTCCTCAAAACTGCCCACCTGCGGGCACGACAAGGCAGGGCAGACAGCACCTCGCAAGCGCGCCTGACTTGCTGCTGGGATGGCACAGGCAGCGTGAGGGCTGCCAGCTCCTGTTGCAGGGCTGGTGCGCTGGTGCTGTGCTCGCCCACTGACCCACACACTGCCTGAAAGGTGGACTTCCACGCACAGCAAAACGCTAGGAGCTGCTCTGCAGCTCTGCTGCTGCCGTGCGCCTCACCTCGACCTTGGGCATGGGCGCCCTCTCCACCGCATCCGCCTTTTCCCTGGCGGCGTCAAGCTTGGCCTTGGCCTTCTTGGCGCGGCCCTCCAGGGACACCTTCTCCTTGCCCTGGGCGCTGTTGGCCTGCACCGCCACCTGCACAACAGGAGGCCATACACACAAGCGTGTGGCAGCTTCATCAGGAGGCCATACAAAAGCGTCACTGAAGAAACCTTGGATGCCTGGGCGGATACACTTCTCACGCATCCCCGCCTGGCCAATGACAAGCCGTGTAAAGCACACCCTGCCACTCAGTCAATCAACCATCAACCATGCCCTCATGCTGTGGCTGTGGCTGTGGCCGCCTTGCTGCCTTGTGCAGCTCACGTAGCTTGCACGGCTAGGCTGTGGGATGGATTGAGGCGTGCACCCAGGCTCCTTGCTGTGTGGTGTGTGGGAGTGCGGCTGTATGGATGCAGTACAAAGGCGCTGTTCGTGCCTGCGCTGTGCTGCCGTGGCCCTGCTTGACCACCCGTGGTGATCCACGCAGGAGAACATGGAGGCAATCAGCCGCCTGCAGCGCCTCTCACACGTGAGTCCGCAGCACCGCTTACAGTGACCACCTGGCTGTACAATCCCGGCTCTACTACTCTGGGCTGCGTTGGGCCGAGGAAGAAAAGTCAACACTGCGGCCCTGGCTGTGGTGGATGCAATGCAATGCAATGCAACGCAGCTCTTCCCCCAGTCGCTCACCGTTGAGGCCATGGTGGCCCAGGCGCACTACAACCTGCAGGTGCGGGCGCGGCTGGGACTGACGCCGCTGTGCTGTGAGAGCGTCGGACATGTGCGTGCCCACGTGCCTGATACTGTTGCCACTCTTTCCGCATGTGCTTTCTCATGGGAATGCCAACAACTGCGCCACGCCACCCTGCCTGACCCATCTCTGTCCCGTGCGTACTGCTCTGCCAAGTCACCCTCTCTGTGTCGCGCGTTCCGCCCTGACCGCCCTCCCCTTTGACCCGCATGTACCGCCGTGTTGACCGCAGAACTTTGATGAGGCCCAGGTGTTGTACGAGGACCTGATGTCACGTGACCCGTACCGCCTGGAGGGACTCGACACGTTCAGCAACATCCTATTCGTCAAGGAGCAGGCGGCAGCGCTCTCACTGCTGGCGCACCGGTGCGTGTCCATGTATCAGTGTCAGTGTGTGTGGCGTCAGGGTAGCTGGGTGCGAGGGCTCACTTCCGAGCATACATGTTTGGATGCATCACACCTGCAGTGTATGCTGCATGACGCCTGCAGGGCCATGGCCAATGACAAGTACCGCGCTGAGACGTGCTGCGTGGTGGGGAACTACCACAGCTTGAAGGTGAGGAGTGGCAGCTTTGAGGTTGCGCTCAGGAGCGGGGGAGGCCACCACCAGGTCAGCAGCGCAACGCTTCTTCATGCTGGAGAGGTCTCCCAGGTCATGCTGGAGAGGTACTCACTGTGATACGACTCATTCATCAGCTTTCCAAGCTTGCTGCTGCTGTCGTCGTGTCCACGCTGCCTGCGCGCTCTCCTCCTAACAGGGCAACCACGAGGCGGCAGTCACATGGTTCCGCCGCGCCATCAAGCTGCAGCGCAACTGCCTGGCCGCCTGGACCCTCATGGGGCATGAGTACATGGAGATGAAGAACACGGGAGCCGCCATCGGTGAGGGCTTGGGCTAGGGTTGAGGTTCGGCGCTGGCCGTGCTGCCCGGCACTGAGCGAAAGAAGCACGACTAGCAGCGCTGAGAAAGCAGGCAAGCCGCTCGCTGCCCTGCATCTGTATGGATGCATGCAGAGGCGTACCGTGTGGCTGTGGAGCTGAGTGCGCACGACTACCGCGCCTGGTACGGTTTGGGTCAGGCGCACGAGCTGCTCAGGCTGCCGTACTACGCCTTGTACTACTACCGGCGCGCCACGGCGCTGAGGCCTCATGACGCCCGCATGTGGTGCGCGCTGGGGCAGTGCTACGCCAGTGCTCAGGTGCGGTGTGGTGGCGGTGGCGGTTTGGAGGTGGTGTGGTGGCGGTGCAGCGCCTGTGGTCTTGGTGCGGCTGGGGGCTGAGTTGTAGGAGGCGGTGTGGGAGAGAGGAGGGCGGGGCTGCACCTGCGCTCAGGGTGTGGGGTGGGGCTGGCGAATGGTGTGTGCGGCCGTGCGATTGTGGCATCAGCTTACGGTGGCTGACGCTCTGGCGCGCGCAGGTGAACAACCAGGACATGGCGGTGCGGTGCTACCAACGCGCCGTGGAGCAGCACGACCCAGAGGGCGTGGCGCTGCACCTGCTGGTACGCACGCTCGCGCACGTTTCGCTGTCGCAATCCGGTGGTCGCGCCACCCGCGGTGCTCGCGCCTCGCCGCTCGATCCCGACGTGTGCGAGGCATGCCCCGCGTGCTGTGCGTTGTGTGCCATGTCCTGTGTGCAGGCAAAGATGCGCGAGGCGCGGGGTGAGCTGGACGAGGCCGAGCGGCTCTTCCGCGCCAACCTCGCCAGGCTCGACATCGAGGCGCAGCGCACGGGCGGCGGCGGCGGCGGGATGTCGGGCGCGCCGCTGTCGTCGGACGCGGTGGAGGCGCTGCTGTTCCTCGCCAGCCACTGCAAGGTGTGGGACTGCAGCCTTTTCTCTGCGGTGGGACGCGACTGTGCGCACCGTTCACGAGTATGACCGGTCGATTGATGCCTTCCCCGCTGCTCGCAGTCGACGGGACGCCTGGCGGAGGCCCTCGCCTTCTGCGAGCGCCTCATGGACGTTGGCGGCGTGGCGCGGGAGCACGCCAAGGCCCTCATGCGCGAGGTCCACTCGCTTCAAGCCCTGAGCAAGCCGCAGCCCGGCGCCAGCCCCCCGACCCACGGCCTCCGGCATCGCACCGGCGGCCAAGGGCCCACAGCCTGGGGTGGCACGGACATCCAGCAGTACCGCACCCAGCAGCAACAGCACCACCACGACGCCGTCGCTGGCCATGGCGCAGCGTCCATGTCCGCAGCAGGCTTCCCCTCGCAGGCAGCAGCATACCTCCACGGTGGTGCTGGTGCGGGCACGGACGCCCCGCCGTCCACCATCATGGCACCAGGCAACAACGCAGCGCAGGCAGCCAACGGCAGGAACCTGATGTCTGCGTTAGGGCACGCCAGCGGCGGACGGGGCAGCGCGGGCGGGCCGGGGGATGCGGCGCCCATGAGCACTGATGTGCGGCGGCCAGGCGGAGGCGGCGGTGCCGCTTTCCTGTCGCCGCTGCCAGCACCACTCTTCACGCGTGGTGGTGGCACACCCATGTCGATCGCTGCGCCCACGCCACCTGCCGAGGGCGCCACCACCAACCCGCCCGCACGATGGGCGGCGTTTGATGGCGCGGCGGCGGCGGCGGCGGCAGCGGGTGGCGGTGGCCGTGCAGCGCCGCAGGGGCACCAGGGCGATGGGCACAGCACGCCGACCGCTGCCTTTGTGCTCCCTGTGCCAGTCGGCGGCGCTGTTGCGGGCGCTGGTGCGGCGCGAGGGTCCGCGGAGCAAGGCGCCACGCCGCACGCGGGCGGGGCGGAGGGCGCTGTGCCCTCCTTGTCTGTGGCGCAGACGCCCATGTCCATGGCGACGGCGACGCCGATGAGCGGCGGAGTGACCACGCCCTGGCTTGCGGCAGGCCATGGTTTGCAGCAGGCGCGTGAGAATCAGGGTAATGACCGGCAGGCGTCTGGGGGGCTTGGGTATGTAGGCGGTGCTAGCCCAGAGGAGGACCAGAGTATGGATATGAGTACGACGCCACTGGTGGCCAGCCTTGGTGCGGCGGGGGGTGGGGCGGGATCAGCAGGGCACGGTCAGCAGGGTGGTGGGGCGGTGCCGTCGTCACAGGCACAGCAGCAGCAGCAGCAACAGCAGCGAGGAGGTGTGGAGGGTGATGGTGGTGGGACGGAGGCGGTCATGGCGGTGGCGCAGCAGCTGCGGGTGGAGCCGCGTGTGGCGGCTGGTCTGGTGGAGGCGGCAGGCGGCGATGCAGTGCTGGCTATTCGGCGGAACCTGCACTTGCTGGTGGGGCGGGTGGACGGCGGGGCGTTTGATTTGGACGAGGCGCTGCTGTAAGCGGTCTGTGCGCGCTGCCCCCAGTGCGCCATACTTGGGCTGCTATGCCTGAGCCTGCAACATGCCGATCTGTGCTGATGGCTTGATCCATCCATGATGATGGTGGACGTGAAGGCACAGTGGCGCGCTCGGCGGATTGTCGGTCGAGCCGACGCATGCAGACGCAACAGGCGAATGGTGCATCCGTGGCGCCAAGCTCTCTCACGTGCTGTCAGACACGCACGC
>QAXK01001022.1:0-25879 GCA_004335735.1 Chlorella sp. KRBP
CTCCCGCCGTCCGCTCCTGCCCCCCAAAAGGCCGAACGCATTGGTCACGTCGCCTCAGTCATCCCTAGGCCTACCCCTAACCCTACCCCTAACCCTACCGCGTGTGTGTGTTGCCTGCAAACGGGGCGCCAGGCCGCATCAACCAAGGCAGCACGTGTCAACGGCCCCACCTTGCGCTGCACCTGCTGCACACGCTGCGCAGCTGCCGGCACCGTGGGCAGCGCGCTGGCACAGGCCTTTGCACTCGCCCAGGCCAAGGGCGGCTCGGCCTCCTCTGCGCTGGCCTCCGCTGTGGCCCAGGCCAGTGCCCAAGGCGGATCTGGAACCGCAACTGCCCTCGCCCAGGTGCGCCGCCGTCCACTGTCACCACCTGCCCTGCTCCCTCCTGATCAGCGTGCATGAGCGGACCTGGTGGCGCCTGTGGTGTGGCTGATGTATGTGTGCCCGCGCAGGCGGTGGCTCAGGCGCAGAGCTCGGGTGGTGCCAGCGGCCAGGCGGCTGCCCAGGCCGTGGCGCAGGCGGCGGCGTCCGGCGGCGGCTCAGCCTCGTCCCTGGCCTCGGCTCTGGCGCAGGCCGGCGTGTCGGCGGGCCGCCGCCGCAGCATTTGAGCTGCTGCCATTGCTCGGTGTAGTTTGCCTTTGCTGCCTTTGCTGATCATTTGCCCGCTCTGCTACTTGCACTTGCTGTCGCGCGCTTTGAATCTTGTGATGGCGCGCGCTGCGTGCCGCGTGCGTGTCCGCATGCCCTGCCCGTCCCACACACCCAACACAGCTGCAAAATGGTTGACAAGAAGCGAGCGCTGAAAGGCGCAGGTGCTGGCCCCTCCAAGCAGAAGCCCAAGCAGGCCGCCCCCAAGCGAGCGCGCCTGGAGTTGCAGCCGCAGCGCAAGCAGGCGCAGCAGCAGGAGGAGGAGGACGACGATGGCAGCGACATCCCTGTGAGCAGCGATGATGATGAGCCGTCGTCTGGCGGCGACGACAGCTTCCCCGAGGTGTCGACCGAGGAGGAGCCCGCAGAGGGGGAGGACGATGAGGACGGCGATCTAGAGGACGATGAGGAGGACGCGGAGCAGATCAGGGTGGAGTTCGAGTTCTTCTCGCCTGGGGAGCGCGACTTCCTCGGTCTCAAGGCGCTGCTCACAAACTACCTGGACGGGGAGCTCTTTGACTCCTCCGGCTTCATCGACGCCATCATCAAGGTGCGCCGTGTGCCGCTGCATGGCCATCACTGCCTGATGGCGAGCGCGGGGGGGCGGGGGCGTCGGGGCGCTGGGCGGCATCCAAGCGGCCAGAAGGATGAGCTTTGCAGGCAGTGGATGGCTGCAGCAGGTGCAGGGCTGTGCAGCCAGCCTGCCACGGTGTGGCGTGCCATCCGCACCCGCCGGCGGTGTGCACAGGGCGCTCAGCCTGCTCAAACGCACGGCGCTGCCTGCGTCGCACGTGCGTGCGCTGCTGCAGAACGAGGTGGGCCTGGTGGTCAAGACGGACGCGGACGACGACGCCATCGCCGTCATGGCGGCGCTCAACACGCAGGAGCACAAGGACGCGGCGTTCCTCAAGCAGATACGCGCTTTCCTAGTCAGCAAGTGCCCCGCTGCGCACAAGGCAGCGCTCAACAAGGTGCGGCGGGCGGCAGCCCTCTTGTCTGCTGGTGGGTGTATCCGCGCCAAGCGCTGCCGTGTGCCGCCCCGCCCGCCCCCGCCAATGATTACACCGAGGAGCAGACGCCAAACCCGTGGTGCTCAACCTTACCATTGCTACTACAACACCAAGACATGAGGTTCTCGTGTGGGCCAATAGCAGCACCCTCAGCACCCTCACGCGCACATCAGCTCAAAGCACCAACTGCTCGGTCGGTCGAGGATTACACCATCCGTGCCCAACCCCGACCGGCACGCTCCCTAGTGGGGCTGCCGGCCTGATGACTCACGGATCCACTCTTTGCTACTACCACCGCTGAGGCCGCTCTTGCGTTCACGACAACCATGCACTCGCAACCACGCACTCGCAACTGGCACACGTTCCTCAGCATGATCAGCCCCAACCTGCACCCTAGTGAAGCACTCTCTCGGGCGTGGTCACTCACCGTGCTGCAGTGCGTGCACCACCCACCTGCAGGCGTTTGACGCGGCGGGTACGGGCGTGCTGGTCAACGACCGGCTGCTCAACGCGCCGCCGCAGCTCAGCCCACCGCTGCTGCAGTTCCTGCTGCAGGACATCCAGGACTGTGCAGAGGACGGTGAGCGCCGCCACCCTTCTTGCAACCCACTGCGTCTTTCGTGCTGTGCTTGACACAGGCCTCTCATCCAGACTTGCACCACCACTCCGTGAGCTGCTGACGTGCTGACGCGTGCGCCTGCATGTGAATGAATGCGAATATGTTTTGGGGTTGCAGACGAGGTGCTGGATGAGCAAGGGCGCAGCTACTTCGCCTTCAAGCGCTACCTCCTCTGCACGCGCGTCTACGTGGAGCAGCACAACGCCGGCGCCGTGACTGCACTCAACGGTGGCGGAGCGGCGGCGGCGGGGGCGGGGGCGGGGGCGGGCAGCAGCAGCAAGGCGGCAAGCAGCAAGAAGCAGGTGCGTGTGTGTGCCTGGGTGCTGTTTGGCGCCTAATGGCTTTTGCCGTCAGGATGGATGCTGCCGCTGCGCCGCCGCTTGCCCTGTGTGTAGCTGCTGACGTTGAACGTGCCTGTGTGCGGCTTGGCGCCTAATGGCTTTTGCCGTCAGGATGGATGCTGCCGCTGCGCCGCCGTTTGCCCTGTGTGTAGCTGCTGACGTTGAGCGGGTGGCGTGACGGGTTCGCACGCGTGTGTGTTGCAGGCCGAGGGCGAGGGCAGCGCGTCCCTGGTGTTCACGCGGCCAGAGGACGAGTTCCTCCACCAGCAGTGCGCCTGGTCCTTCACCTTCCCCGTGGAGGGGCGCCCCGTCACCAAGGACGGGCTGCTGGCCTACCGCCTCGTCATGCAGGTGCGGGCGCATACACTCAGTGACTGTCTTGCTGCGGATAAGCCTGGTGCAATTTGGTGAGAGGCGGCGTGGAGAGCCCCGTTGTTGTGCAGGTGGGCGCATGTCAGAGGCTGGACTTGCCCCTGTTTGGATACCTCGTGATACCTCCCTGTGCAGAGTGGACCTCAGGAGGCATATCAGATGTCCCGCAGCACGTGTGTGTGTGTGTGTTGACATTAGCATCTATTTGAGCGCCTCGGCAGGCCGGAGCCCAACTGCCGGGCGTATCAGATGTCTCGCAGCACTCAGGCGTGCGAGCCAAACAAAGACTTGTTATGGCAGCGGGAACGTGCCGAGGGCGCTCCGCGGGCAAAGCTGCTTGCCTAGCAGCACCGTGCTGCGCATGTGGCCCACCAACGTGCTGTGGTGTGCGTGGGTGCGGGTGGCGTGTGCCTGCGCTCAGGTGGATGTTGACAAGGTGCCAGCGGCGCGCGCCGAGCTGGATCGCGTGGTTGGCAACATGGCCGCGGACGGCACGCTAGTCAGGGCCACCGCTGCAGCGGACGACGGCGAGGAGGAGGAGGACAAGGAGGAGGAGGAGGCAGGCGGGGAGGAGGAGGAGCAGGAAGAGGAGGAGGAGGAGGAGGAGGAGAAGCCCAAGCTGACCGTGGCCCCACGCAAGTCTGTGGGAGGCGTGACTCAGAAGCAGCAAGCCAAGAAGAAGGGCAAGAAGGGAGGAGGTGGTGGCGGTGGTGGTGGTGGTGGTGGTGGTGCGGGCGCTGGGGGCGCGGGCCAGTCTGACATTGAGCGCATGGCTGCCGAGATGTTTGCGACGGCGGCTGCGGCTGGCGCTGGCAAGGGCGCGGCGCAGAAGGGCGGCAAGAAGAAGAAGCACAAGGTCAAGGCGGTGCAGCTCTGAGGGCGCTTGCTGTTGGTGCTGTGCTCACTCATTTCGTTCCCATTTCGTTCCCCATTTCATTCCTGCGTCGACTTGTACTTGTTGCACCGCGTACAACAAACAATCCGGACCATCCGCCCGTGCGCGCCACACCTCTGCAAGACTGCATCTGGCACAAGACTTCAGTGGGCAGCTTTCACGCGGTGGCACTGGCTGGGGCGGTGCTGGCCCCGCTGCGCTGCGCCACGATGGCCTCTGCCTGCGCGAGGGGGAGCTCCGGCAGTGTGCCCGTCAGCACCTTGACCAGCAGCTTGGCGTCCTCTGCCGCCACAGCCTGGCCCTCCTTGAGCCCTGCAGCATCAGAGCGTATTGGCAGGACGCCAGGCGCAAGTCGGATAGGCACACGACAGACATGACGTTGGGGGAGGGCAGTTGGGGCGTAGCAGCAGACTAGGCCACGGGGACCACGGGGATGGGTTGCGCGCACCGAGGCACATTGTGCACAGCGCGTCCGAAAGCGTGACCGCCACCTCCTCCAGCTTGGGTGAGGGCGGCGCCACCATGTCGTACTTCTTGCGCGTCACCAACCTGCACACCAAACCACGCACAGGCATGAGCATGACCCCCTGGCCAACAACTAGCATCATCATTAACGGGCGCAGAGGCGGCCTGAGCCCAACCAGACGTCATGTCACGCACCGTGCGCCTTCAAAGCGGTCCATCTCCACCTCGACGTCCTGCGTGACCCTCAGCCTGCGCGCCGCCGCAATGATGTCCTTGGCGGGCACCGAGCCCAGCCCTTGAGTCACCATCCACGCCATGAGCAGCACCCACCGGCTCGCCGCTAGCTGCACACAAAGAACACGCACAGTACGGTCACGGCACCCACACAAGACGCTCGCTCGCGCACTGCCTCCCAGCGCAGGCTCATGCTGCTGATGCACTGCTGCGCTGCTCGACCTGGGGCTGCTGTGGTGATTGGCTGCTGTGGCGGGGACGGCGGCAGCGTGCGCAGCGACTGCGGCTGCTGCTGCCAGGCCCACCTTGCCGTGCCGCTTCTCGAGCTCCTGCATGGCCAGGACCACGTCCCTGGGCGCCTTGTCGTAGTGCGCGCGGCAGTACTCGGCATAGGTCGGCTGCGGGCACCACGCACGCGCCAAGAGGCAAACACCTCGCGCCAGCGCGCACGCCCACCGAATCCAGGGCTGCTGGAGGTGCTAGAGCCCATACAGTGCCGCAAGGTGGCCCGCACGCTGAGCATGCCGGCCATCGGGTGCAGCTGCAGGGCCCCACTGCGCACCAGGTCGTCGAAACCACCGCCCGGGGAGGCAAGCCTTGACACCAATCCGATGATGGGCAGGGCGCCCTGCACCTTTTTGGCGAATTTGGCTATCTCTGCCCCCAATCCGCCCCCTCTGCGCACGCGGGCGGGCAGAAGATTGCGTGACGTGGCGGATGGCACCGGCGGCACCGTCAGAGCTGGCATTGCTGCGGCCCAGGGCAAGGCTGGGGTGCAGTACGCACTGTTGAGCTGCCGCCATGCATATCTGGTGCTGCCGCCTGCTGCGCGTTGGCCGACTCGTGAAGGGCGCTGGCGCCTGGCGAGGTGCAGCGCTGCTTGCGCTGGGGAGGCGGTTGAGGCGCTGGGACGTCGACATTGCTGCTGCTGCGGTAGCGGATGCGCGCCCTGATCTCCCAGAACTCGCGCAAGACCTGCATGCCTGCAACGCGGAGCAAAGGAGCGGCGGAGAGGAGTCAAGGCCAATCAGTAAGCACACAACACGCAATCGGGCAGCCGCAGCCTCCACAGCCACCGGGACGCCGCAGCGCTCGGGCACCATGCGCGTGCCGGTCTCTGGGCTCATCACCTTGGCGGGCTTTCTGGTGCTCATCCACACCACCTACGCAGTCATCAAGTGTGAGTGCGCGGGGCCTGGGCCTTCTCGGCCCTGGCGCACCTGTGGGGCCGCACGCGCCTGAACGCCGTTGCTCGCCTCTTGCGCCGCTGCAGATCGTGACCTCCTCAAGCTCACCCAGGAGGAGTTCAAGTCGCTGCCAGTGATCTTGCTGCTTGAGCTTGCTGCGGGGACGGCCGTGGCGTTCCTCGGTGCGCCCTGGGACAGCAGATCACGCAGCAGCAGCAGAACCGCTGGTCAAGTGCAGCAGGGGCTCTAGCAGCATCAGGGGCTCCCTGCCGTTGCCAAGCCACAGCGTGGGTGGCAGCGGGCATGGCACTCGCGTGGGCGCTCTCGTTTCCCGTGCACACGCTTCTT
Source organism: Chlorella sp. KRBP (assembly GCA_004335735.1). Taxonomy (NCBI): domain Eukaryota; kingdom Viridiplantae; phylum Chlorophyta; class Trebouxiophyceae; order Chlorellales; family Chlorellaceae; genus Chlorella; species Chlorella sp. KRBP. The sequence continues at coordinate 6,120 of QAXK01001022.1, forward strand.
GTCGTATGGCTCGCACGCCTGAGTGCTGCGAGGCACCTGATACGCCCGGTAGTTGGGCTGCGGCCCCGCCGAGGCGCCCAAACCGATGCAAGTGTCGACACGCACACACACACGCAGGTGGACTTGGACTTGCCGGGAGCCTCAAACCAGTCATCACCAGCAGAATGGGCGGGTACGTACTGCAGGCCTTGGTGTGCTGCAGTGGCTGCTTCATGAACAGCTGCATTCCATGGTGGAGCCACGCTTTGCTGCCTCATGAACACGCGCAGGCTGACGGACGCCGGGAGTTTGCGGATGGACTTTGTTTCGTTCAACCACCGAGGCAAGGCGTTCCACTTTGACATCCCCAGCGCCGCCAAGTAATGGAGAGTGTGCTGGACTCGACGCCTTGACGTGACGTGACGTGCAACCCACACATGCACCACAAGTTGCAGAAGAGGACGCAGCGAGATCACAAAAGTCTTCCTGAGCGCATGATTGAGGATTATTCAGGGCCAGCAGCAAGACCGAAAAGTGCGGATCGGATAGTGCTTCACAACAAGCAGGCAGCAGCAGCGATGTGATTCACTCGTCCCAAGCAGTTCAGCGGACCCTCGGCAGCAGCGGCGTAGGATGTATAGATCCGAAGGCGCTGTGCCAGAGGGCCACATGAAGGTGAGCTTATGGGGAGCCGCACGCGCCGAGGGTGGCACACCAAACCAAGTTCTGCCGTCCGCTAGTGTGCGCCTAGTGCTCAGCAGCAGCGCACTGTGTATGATGAGCAGCAAAAGTGCAAGGGCAAGCCAGCGACCTGGAGAAAGCCTGCGTGGCGGAAGGTGTGGAGGCGGATGAGGCGGCCAGGAGACGAGGAGGAGTACGAAGGGCGGCGGGTGAGTTGTTGTGTATCAAGGACCACGGAGGCGATGTGGTGCTCCTGGTGACGTCAGAGTGCGTGGCAGCAGTGGCACTGCCAGGTTCAAAGTGCTGATGGGCCACGGGCAACAACACAGGAGCACCTAGAACAAGCGGGCGCTCCTGCGGCGCGTGGCGCCGCCCGCCATGCACGCGGCAAAGCTGGGCGTGAAGGGCACGCAGTCCTGCTGGCATGAGGCGTCCAGCGGCGGCAGCGTCCCGTTGATCACATAGCTGGAGATGTACTTGGAGGCGCACTTGCTCGGGTTCAGGATCACCGTGTGCCCAAGGCCGCCCTCAATAGTCAGCAAGCGGGCGTTGGCCAGCGTCTGCGTGGCCGTCTTGACGGCGTTGCCGTACCACGTAGCCGGGTCATACGTGTTGCCAATGACCAGGATGGGTGCCGACGTGTTCTTGTTGAACGGCCCCTTGTACGAGTTGGCAGCCTTCCCGGGCCAGTAGAGGCACGCAGAGTCGCCGTTCCAAGTCTGAAGGGCCGCCTGGTCGCTGGAGCGTGCCTGCTCGGCGTACGCCTGCCGGATGTAGTCGTTTGCACTGCGGGGCTGCGGGGCGTCGCCGCACGTGATGGACCACTGCTGCTCATCCCCGGCGTAGGTGGTGTCGTTCGAGTAGACGGTAGGGGTGGGGATGATGAGGGGCAGGTTGCGGCGCGCCCAAATGTCCTGCACGTGTGCGTGTGCGTGGGCCACATAGGTTTGGCTTTAGCACGTTTAGCTTGTGGCGATTCACCCCGCAATTTACGCACTTACCAGGCCCTGCCGGCTGTGGCACGTCTCCACGCGCCACCACAGGCCACGCTCGACACCTCAACACGGAAGCCGCTCACCTGGAGGAACTGGGCGAGGATGGGCCAGGTTTTCATCTCAAACATGAGATTCTGAGTGATGCCCGCCACCTGGCCCGGGCCCCAGTTGGCGGAGTTGTTGCTGAGTTTGCCCGGCGGCAGACCAATCGGGTGCTGCTTCAGGATCGCCATCAGCTCATAGTACTTGGTGCGCGTGGCCGCCCAGCTGCCCGCCGAGAAAGGGCAGAGGCTGGTGGGCGCGGCGCCGCACAGCTGCAGGAAGCGGTCCAGGGTCTGGAAGGCGGCCACGTCCGTGTTGAGGCGCAGCGACAGCGAGAGGCCGGGCTTTGAGAACCACACGTTGGCGTCCACGACGCCGTCCAGGATGAGCGCACGGAAGTTGTTGGGGTAAAGGTTGGCGTACGTGGCGCCCAAGAAAGTGCCGTAGGACAGGCCAATGTAGGTCAGCTTGGCGTCGCCCACCGCTTGCCTGCGCATCACACAGTAATTGATTGTGGAAGGTCAACCCGTGCCGCCCTGCAACTCACCCCACCACCTTGCTCCAGGCCACTGCGCACCTGAGCAGCTCCAGGTCCATGGCCGTGTCAGTGGTGGACACGTGGTTGAGCAGCTCGCCGTTGCGCTTGCCGCACGCCTTGGCGTAGTTGCGCATCAACTTGATGTAGGTGGAAACCTGCGCCAAATGCACAAGCAGGCGGGGGCCGGCCTCCGGCGGTCAGAGTGCTCCCTTTGCAGCACAGCAGACTGGGCCAGGGTGCTGCTCGTGTTGTACTCTCATCAGACGAGGACGCAGCCGAGTCAGCGCACCTCGGAGGAGGTATACGGATAATAGTTGTCAAAGGACGTGATGTTGACGAAGCGGTCCTTCTCGCCCTTGGTGTCAAAGCACTGCACCGCCGTGCTCTGGCCCACGCCGCGGGGGTCCCACGAGACCAAGTCGTAGATCTGGCGCACGTCCGCAGGGAAAAGGTCGATCCAGGCCGGCAGCTCAAAGGTGCCGGGCCCGCCGGGGCCGCCGGGATTCTGCATGATGAGTGCCATTGGCAACGCATGCACGTGTTGAGCGTCAACGGATGCGGCCAACGGATGCGTGCACGTTGCTGCCCCACCCGCCCACGCGCGCCAGAGCAAGCAAGCGGCTCACCATGAACAGCGTGCCCACACTCTTGCCGCTCTCGGCCGGGTACTTGATGACGGCCAAGCTAATGTTGGCGCGATTGGGACGCTTGTAGTCCAGCGGCACCGCGGCGGTGGCGCAAACGAACGGGGAGCTGTCCGGGCCCAGGAAGTCGCAGTTCTTCCAGGTCAGCCTGCAACACGTTGCATTGCGCCAATGCACGCTGTGTTGCTGCTGGAGTTCCTGGCTCATCCTGGTGCACCCGGTCGACCATCACCGGCAAGCACGCACTTGGGCACGGGCTGGCCCGCGCAGAGCGATGCGCAGAGCAGCAGGCCGCACGCGCCGATCACGGCTGCGCTCAGCAAAGAGCGCCGTGCGGCGCTGGATGGCATGATTGCAGTTTGTTGCTCAACAAACTCCTGCTGCGGCTAGAAGCGCAAGAAGGCTTGGCAAGGCTGGATTCGAGTGTGTTCAGAGTCCGTGCAGGCGTTCGCGCTGCGAATGGGCGAAGTTCTGTGCGGCACGTTCATCGGGCGGCCCTGCAGACCGCCAAATCGTGTGATGATGCGCCAGCAGACGAGCAGCGCTCAGCGCTGGCACTCATAGCTGTACGAGGTCTGCTCAGCCATTCAGCATTGCAGGCCAATGGGGGACGACGCACCGCGCGGGGCCACCACTCACGCCATCACTCATACGCACGTCAAGGCTGCACGTTGGCAAAGGCGCCCCACGCGGCGCCGTCCAGGCGGCGCACCATGGCCTTGATCTGCTGCCCCGGTCCCAGCTCCACCAGGCGCACCTCGCCCTGGCCGTTGCCGCCCTTGCCGTCGGCTATCAGCCGGCGCAGCGTGCGCTCCCACTGCGTGGGCAAGGACGCGAGCGCAGAGCACATGTAGCTACTAGCGCACGCCTTGGGGGGCCAGAGGAGTGATGGACAGCCCAGCGAAGCGCACCTGGACGGGCTGCACCAGCTGCAGGGCCAGCAGCTGGCGGATGGCGTCGGGATCGTAAGGGAAGGGCTCTCCCGTGACGTTGGAGATGACGGGCACGCGCGGGGCCTGGACAGGCACGGCCGCCAGCGCCTGCGGCAGCAGCAAACATGTTGCAGCAGCAGCACCTGCCGTCAGACGACAGTGTCTTGGTTGATTCGGCTGGGCCGCCCCGTCCAAGCGCACACACACACTGTATGCTGATATTGTAGGTGCAAAACAACGGCACCCACTGCGTACCTTGGCCAGGGCGTCGCGGGCGGGTTCCATGAGGCGCGTGTGGAACGCTCCGCTGACCGCCAGCAGCCTGCGACGACGGCAACACCGTTCGGCGGCAACACACCACACACACGGGTGAATGAGTTTCCGTGGGTGCGCGCATGCAGGTGGTGCGCGTGAAGCGCCACTCACTGGGCCTTGAGGGCGCCCTTGGCCACAGCCAGCTCCGCCAGGCGGTTGAGGGCGGTGGTGTGCCCCGACACCACCCGGCCCTGCATTTTGTGCGTGCGCACAAACATGCGCGTAATCTCTGCGGGCACTGCTGCCGTGCTTAGCAGCAAGAGCCGGGCGCTGCGGACTGACCTGGGGAAAGAGCAGGTTGGCCACCTGGCACACAGTGTCGCCTTGCAGCTCCTGCAGCACCTGCCTGCGGCGCAGGGGCAGGGCAGGGCAAGGGCAGGGCAGGGGAGCACGCGTGAGAGCGCTACTAGTAGCTAGCACCCGGTCCGCCACAGGTGGGCTTGTAAGAGCTAGACCAACAAAGCTTACTTGATGAGCTGGTTCAGGTCTTCGTCGGTGAGCCCCACGACGGAGAGCATGGTGTGCGGCTCGCCGGCTGCGGCAGCTGCGCTCATGGCCTCGGCGCGGACCTTGACCACCTGCGCAGTGCAGGTGTGCCAGTGTCGTCAGTGCCGCACCGCGAAACCCGCATCCTCGGAGCCCAGTAGCCGCGCAGTTTACCTGCAGGGCGTCCTCGAACGAGAGCGCGCCGGCCCAGACCAACGCGCAGTACTCGCCGAGGGACAGTCCTGCGGCGGCGGCGGCCGCGGCCGAAGCCTGCGGGTCCTGCTGGGCGTGGCGGTGCGCGGCGGCGAGTCCGGCGACCAGCAGCGCGGGTTGAGCCACGCGCGTCGAGTCCAGCCGCTCCTTGGGGCCTGCGGGCAGCCGGGGGCAGGGCGCGCACACATGTGGAAGACCCACAGTTGCCCTGAAAGAGATCGCAGACGCCGCACTCGCCGGGCGCTCACCTTCGAGGCACACGGCCAGCAGGTCGTAGCCCAACACGCGTTGCGCCACCTCGAGCATGCGCTGCACCTCTGGCAGCTGCTGGCTCTCCCGTAGCATGCCGATGCTCTGTGCGCCCTGCCCCGGAAACACGTACGCCGTGAACGCGGGCGCTGCGGGCGCTGCGGGCCGGTTGCTGGAGACAGCGGCGGCTGGCTTCACCGACGGCACCACCACCGGCAGCGCCTTGGTGCTAGCGATACCGCCAGCGCCACCACCGCCAGCAAGCGACGCCCTTTGCCGCTGCTGCTGCTGCTGGGCCTCCAAGACGGCGCGTGCGGCGTCGGTCCCGCCTTCGTCGAGCGCCTGGAGGAAGGCGGCGCGCTGGGCACTCTTGGCCGCCTTGGCCTCCGCCGCCGCCTTGGCCTCCTTCTGCGTGCGCAGCACACGTCGGTCGCACAGTGCTCTGGCACGCGCACGCCAGCAGCATGCCTCAGCATTGGTCGGCTCTCGCGCACCTTGCGCCTGACCTCCTCTGGGAAGTCTGGCACGTAGTCCAGCGCCCAGGACTGCACCGCCTCCAGGCCGTAGTCGTACAGCGTCCACCAGCAGCCCACATACGGGTGCGCCCGGCGCGCCTGCAGCAGGTGCAAGCAGCACCGTGCCACACCATGTCAGCACGAGTATGTGATTCGTTGGGAAGGCAGCCCACCCGCTCGCAACAGTGCACTCACCTTGGGGATGGTGGCGTAGTGCTGTTCCAGGTGCAGCAGCTGCTCAGCTACCTTGTGCTCGGGTGCCATGTCATGTGGGAGCTTGGGCTCTGCGGCAGCAGGCGCGCCAAGGCCCACGAGACCTGTGGCCGTGTCATGCAGCACGGCTTGAGGCGCCTCACAGTGACAGTGACACGCCGCACCTGGTGACAGGTACTCATCATCACCGGCCGCCAGGATGCTAGGGTCCGCGCCTGCATGGCGTGGCGTGCATCGCGTAAATGTTGCGGCACACCGGTTGGCGCACGAGAGCACAACGACAAGCAACGAGCAAAGTGTGTGTGTAGCTTGCAAACGGGGCGTCAGGCCGCAGCAGCCAAGGCAGCACGGATCAGCATCGAGTGCCACCATGGCCAATGAGCAGGCCCCGTCCACCCACACGCACCGCGCGAGAGCAGCAGCTCGTACAGCTCCAGGTATCCATCCAGGTGCGTCAGGAGGGCCACGCGGTGCAGCGGCGTGTAGCCGCCCTGCGCGTCGGGCTGGTTGACCTCGGCGCCAATGTTGAGCAAGTGGTGCACCATGTCGATTCGGCCGTACGTGCAGGCCATGTGCAGCGGGGCGCCGGCGCCGTTGTCCTGGGTGAGGAAGTATGGGTCTGTGGCCATGATCTGCGCCAGCGCCTCTGGGTCAGAGACCTTGACGGTGTTGTAGAAGGCCCTGTGGGTGCGGTGGACAGGAGCGAGGGGCACGGCGGAGTCACCTCCTTGAGTGCAGGTGCGGCAAGGGCATGGGTATGGCGTTGTGGCGCAGGCTCACAATGGCTGGTAGCGCGGGTTGGGCGGGTAGCGGCCCGTGCCCGTCATGTCACGGAAGCGGGCCGCCTTGGTGGTGATAGCTGGCGCCATGGTGGCGTGTGTGTGTGTGTGCGTTGTTCGTGAGTTTGTGTGTTGTGCCGCTGCCGCCGGCTGCCGCCGGCCGATGCGTGCTTTCTGGGACACGGCCAAAACGAGTGACCGCCGACAAGTGTGATCCCACCCGCGGGCGGTGAGGAGGGGCCACGTTGCTTGGGCCTGAGGGGCTTGAGTGTCCCTCTCTCTTCTCTGCAGCACGCGGGAGCTCTCCGTGCAAGCAGCGGACGTCAGCGCCCTGACGTGTGCGCCATGGTGTGCCCCACGGTCCGCGAGTCAGAACATGCAGTCAGGGCAGCAAATGGAGCGCTTGCACATATCATCTGAGGCGCCAATGCGGCTGCAGGCGCTGCGGAGCTCTTGAAGATCTGCTTCGCGGGGGCAGGTGGCAGGAGCCCCTGCTCCCATCGGAAGCGGGAGCAGGAGCAGCAGCTAGCGCACAGGAGCCAGTGAGCAGCGAGCCACGATGTTCTTCGACCTGCTGAACGATGCCATCACCAAGGCGAAGAACGAGCTCGAGAAGAGCATCGACAACACGCTGGGCATCACGGACACAGCGGCGGAACAAGCAGCACCTTCGGCTTCAATCGCAGGTGCGCGCTGGGCCGTGAGCGCACGCAGGTCGAAGCTGCGCACCTCCCCACGGGTGCACCAAGTGTGTGTCCAGCCCTTGCACCAACGCAGGCAAGGGCACGCCGCAGCGTGCTGCAGCAGCACCTGCTCCGTTCCTGGGCAGCATTGGGGAGGCAGAGGCGTTCCTGCAGGTGAGCGTCCACGCCCGCGCCCGAACGGTTACGAATGGCAGCGCTAGTGAAGCAGTTCTGTGCAGTGCAGCACCCACACACTCACTCGCGCCTTCCTGCGCCGTCCATGCGTGCCTCCTACGCAGCCCTCCAGCAACGGGCAGTCCACACACGCCCCGCCACCAGCAGGCCCCAACGGCACCGCAGCACCGCCCAGCAACGGCCAGGAGCACGCAGCGCCCCCCTCATCAGCCACTGCGCAGCCTGCGACTCCTGCGGGCCCTCCCGCTGCCGAGGGCGGGGACGCCCCCGCAGCCACAGCAGCCACACCGACCACCAAGGTGGTCAAGAAGGTCATCAAGAAAGTGATCAAAAAGGTGCCAAAGTCATCCTTGGCAGCAGCAGCTTCAACAGCTGTTTCGTCAGACGCCGCAGCGCCGGATGGCAGCAGCGTGTCCCTCGCACCCACCACCACCAACGCCAGCACCACCTCCTTGTCCGAGCTTGAGAGCCAATCCTCTCTCCGCTCTCCGGCACCAGTGACCCAGCCCCAGGGGCAAGAGCTACAGCCGCCAGTGTCTCCATCTCCGGCATCAGCATCAGCCACCAACCACCAGCAGCAGCAGGAGGTAGGCGCGACCACGCCCTCACCTTCCCACCTCACAGGACTGAAAGCCCTAGGAGACGTAGCAGGTGCTGACGTGGCAGCACCACCAACAGAAGGGGTAGCGCAAGATGGTGCGGCGGCTGCGGGCGATGGGTGGGGAGGTTGGGATGTGGACGAGGGGCCAGCCGAGGGCAGGCAGGGCCAGCGGGCGGATGGGCTCGCAGCAGCAGGTGGCAGCGCCCAAGGCGCGGGCACTGCGGAGGTCAGCACGTCTGGCGCGCCTGCCAGCAGACAGCCGGAGGACAGCAGCGCAGGGCACCCGCAGCAGCGACCGCTGGCTGCTCACGAACCGCACCCTCCCAACCACAGCCAACATCAGCCGCCGCAGGAAGATAGAGGCGGCGGTGCAGCCACAGCAACAACACAGCGGGAGCCAGGAGCAGCAGGGACCAGTGACGCCGCGGCGGAGAATGGCTACGGCAGCGGGGGCGGTGCCGCTGCCGCCGCCGCCGCTGTCGCCGCAGCGTCCTCATGGTTCGCAGGCCTCCTTCCCACCCAGCAAGACACCTCCTCCTCCTCCTCTGCGCCCGCTCCCACCGCCACCACCATAGCAGCACCGGCGCCCACACAGCAGCAAGTGCAGCTGGACCATGCCGTCGCCCCGTCCGCAAATGGCGGCCCCACCACACCTGCAGTTGCCATGATGGCAGCAGACTCCACAGCAGAGGGCCTGCCATCCGCAGCAGCCACCCGCCAGCTGCAGCAGGTGGTGGCGGCGACGACGACAGCGGAGCTCCCGGCCCCCCTGCCCGGCGGCAGTTTGGACGCGTTGGAGGCGCTAGACCGTGATCAGCTGCTGTCTCTTGCGAGGGAGCTGCACTCGGCGGCGGCTGCGCGCGACGCCATGCTGTTTCAGCAGGCGGAGGCTGCGGCGCGGCTGCAGCAGGTGGTGGCGGGGCTGCAGGAAGCTAACGAGCAGCTGGCGCTTCGCTCGGCGCGCATCAACGAGCAGGACTGGGAGGAGATGCGGAGGGAGTTTGAGCAGCGGCTGGCTACGGCGGAGCGCAAGGTGTGTGGGTGTGGGGATGCTGCGTGTGCGTGGAGGGGGTGGGGGGTAGGAAAGGGAAGCAGGAATAATGGGAGTCGGTGACAGGCTCTGTAGCTGCCATCCTGGATGGGGCGGGTGCAGGCACAGGTTTGCATCAGTTTTGGGTACCTGGGAGCCCACAGCAGCTGCCCTGCAGTGCAGAGCCGCGTGCACCAGGCCGGCTCGTGGCAGCAAAGGAGCGCTGATGGAGCTCCTGGTGCACAGGTGTATGCGTTGACCAAGGAGCGCGACGCGCTCAAGCGGGGCAATGAGAAGCTGTCGGACTTCAGCGCGCTCATCAAGGAGAAGGACGGCATCATCAAGCAGGTGAGTCAGTGAGTGATTGAGTCGGTATTTGCATCTCCCCTGGTGCGTGCCAAATGGTGTGCGGTGTAGCAGCTGGCGGGTGTCACGACAAGCACGGTGTGGCCTGTGTTTGCGCGCAGGTGATGGAGGAGGGTGAGCGTCTGTCGGCGCGTCAGGGTGAGCTCGAGGGCACCATCAAGAAGCTGAGGGCTCAGGCCAGGGACCTGGAGGCGGAGCGCGACAAGTGAGTAGCACCCACGAGAGGAGTAGCACCCACAAGCTGCAGCGATGTCAGCAATCAGCGACTGCTCCTTCAGGCAGCCACCAGCTGCAGCTGCACAACACCACCCACACCAAGAGACCTGTTGTGCCCACAATATGCCTGCCGGCTTGTCCGCAACCTGCAGCCCCAAGCATGCATGCAGCCTCGCCTCAGCTGCATGCCTGCTGAGTGCACCCAATGGGACCTCTACATGCGTGCAGGCTTTCTGCCAAGCTGTCCACCGAGGAGGCGAGCAGTGAGTCGCTCAAGCGCACCAAGGCCAAGTTGGAGCGCGACCTGCAGTCAGCCCAGGAGCAGGCCGCGGCTGAGCTGGAGGCGGCGAGGCAACAGGCGGACGCGCTGGTGCTCAAGGCCAGGGCCGACCAGGTGTGTGGGGAGGCATGTGCGTGTGGGGAGGCATGTGTGTGTGAGCAGGCATGTGTGTGGAGGGAGGGATGTGTGTGCGAGCAGGCATGTGAGAGGGGAGGCATGTGTGTGTGGGGAGTCGGGTGTTTGTCATTATCATCGTCACCATCAGTGCATGGCGTTCACGACAGGTGTCATGATGCTGCATGGATGGAGGCATGTGTGTGTGGGGAGGCATGTGAGGCGGGTTGTGGCGCTGGCATGGCTGAGGAGCGTGCAGTGCCGTAGTGTGAGGATGCTCTGCTTTTGAACTGGTTGCATGAGTCTGCGCTGGCACGTCAGATTAGCGTTTTCAACGGTGTGAGTGCATCCTGTTGTGTTGGTGGCGTGGCGCGCAGGCTGAGGCGGAGGAGCGTGCGCGTGAGGCGGCCAACGCCGGCCTGACCAAGAAGCTCAAGGAGGCCGAGGCACGGTGCGAGGCACTGGGGGAGACTGTGATGGAGCTGCGCGACGCCATTGAGCGGCAGAGGCAGGCGGCGGACCTGCGTGAGGAGATGCTCAAGCAGGTGAGGAGGCGGGGAGGGGAGGGGAGGGGAGGTGGCGGGTGGGACGGTGCTGGTGCTGTGTGGTGTGATTGAGCGTCAGAGGCAGGCGGCAAGCCACATGTCCTCGTGATGATGCTGCTCTTCGATGCCACCAACTGCTCTTTGATGCTGCCACCCACTGCCGCTTGACGCTCGCAGGACCTGTCAGACCTGGAGCGGCGGTGTCAGGCGGCCGAGTTGCGTCACCAAGAGCTCACGTCCAAGATGCCAGAGGCCACCCGGCCGCTGCTGAGGCAGATTGAGGCCATGCAGGTGCGCCCAGCGCTGTGCCCTACTGTGCCCTACAGCCGCCGCGCCTGACTCCAGCCTCATTGCCGTCGTGCACACGTGATGATCGGTGCTAGTGAGATGGCTGCGCATCCACCACGGCACACACACAACGGGTCATTGCAAGCTGTGGACCGCGGGGCGTCTGATGGCCCACGAGGTGTAAAAACAGGAGGATGGTGCCACATCATGTTGCTCGTGTGCAGGCAGCGGCCAGTGCCCAGCAGGAGGCGTGGGCGGCTGCAGAGAGCTCCCTCTCCTCACGCATTGACGATGCGGAGGCGCGGGCTGCTACGGCGGTGGAGCGGGAGCGGCACGCCAGCGAGCGGGCACAGGTGAGGGAGGGGGAGAGTGGGGCAAGGCTGGTGTGCGGCAGTGGGTGGAGCGGGAACGGCACGCCAGTGAGCGGGCACAGGTGAGGGAGGGGGAGAGTGGAGCAAGGCTGGTATGTGGCTGGTGTGCGGCAGTGGGTGGAGCGGGAACACCACGCCAGTGAGCGGGCACAGGTGAGGGAGGGCACTCCTTGGCGTCTGCCTACGCTAGATGTGTGGCTTGATTCGCACCCGCTTGGACACCAACGTGCACCGCACAAGTGGCGACTGCTTTGCTGCGCAGGCGCTGCAGGCGCGTGTGGCGGGCCTGGAGGCGGCGTTAGGCACGGCGCGGTCCGAGCTACGGGCCCAGTCAGAGCAGCTAGACGCCTTGGCTCAGGCGCGGCAGGACTTGCAGGACCAGCTGCACGACGCACGGCAAGCGGCGCACCTGGAGGGGGAGCACTGCAAGCTGGTGCGGCAGCAGCTGCAGCAGGTGCGTGCGTGTGTGTTTGTGTGGTGAGCTTTACATCTGGTACAGCCATGTCTGGCAAGCAGATAGTGTGTGGCGGTCAAGGCTTCGCGGAGACAGGCATGCGAGGCTCTGGAAACGACCGTCAGAAGCATGGGGGCCCTCGAACTGGGAGCTTGTTCTCGTCTGTCCTGGCGCCTTGACCACCGCCGGGCCAAAAAGTGAAAAAACTGTGTCGTGTGTGTACGGCCCTGTGCAGCTTGAGGAGAAGCACTCCCAGGCCCTGGCGCTCGAGCACCAGGCGCGCATGGCGGCCGAGGCCGACGGCGCCACGCTGCGGCGCGAGTACGAGCGCCGCCTGGGCGAGCTGGAGGCGGGCGGCGCGCATGGAGGCTTAGGGTTTGGCGGGGACAGGTCGGGGGGGGCTGACCCACCGGCCATGGCTGCGCCTGGATACCGGTAAGCGTATCCTTACGTCAAGTGTCGGTCCAACTCACTTGCCACCCACTTGCCTGCTAGCCGGTGTGCGTTTGCTGATGACGGCATCAGCGCACTGTGCCGGCTCATGACGCACATCATCATGACGGAAGTGTTGCGCTGCTTTTCTTCGAGCACAGGTGGGTGTTGGTCAAGGAGGGCGAGGCGCCCCCCGCCCCGGCCCCGGCCGCCGCTTCCTCCTCCTCCGCGACTCACCAGCACCAGCGGCACTCCGCCACTGGCCACCACCACGACCCTGCCTGGACCTCCCCACATCCCCACCCGCACTCCCACGTGCACGACGGGGGCTCTCACCTCGCGGCGCCTGGCGACGGCAGCGGCGGCGGGGCGGGCCCTCAGGCAGCAGCATCGCAGCACCCACCGGGAGGAGGTGGAGGAGCAGGAGGAGGGGGCATGGCGGATGACTTCATGTCTTCGCTCATGCCCAGCAGCAGTATGGGTGCTGGCGTGCCGTTGGCGTCAGAACAGGAGTCGGCCCGGGCGTTGCTGAGGATTAGGGCGGGGGAGGTGGCGAGCTTGGAGGCGCAGGTCAGGGCGCTGGAGGCCACACGCGACAGGTGAGGTTGCTGCTAGGCGTTTGCTGCTAGCTTAACTTGCGACACACGTTGGGCTGCACTGGTGCTGAACAACAGCTGGGCAGGTGCAGTGGTGCTGGGCGCCGGTTGCTGCAGCTGCTCATACGTCTCCTCAAACGTGGCGAGCGCAGTAATAGGAGGGGTGGGCGTGTGCTGCGTGTGTCTTTGCAGGCTGGCGGAGGAGCTGGTGTCCTCGGCTCAGAAGACAGAGGAGGCGCAGGCGGCGGTGGCGGGTGTCGAGTCGCTGCGAAGCGAACTGCACGACCTGCGCGCCAGGTGGGTGGGCAGGGGGGGCTGCAGGTGGGTGCACGGCCTGCGGGCCAGGCAGGTGGGCTCAGGTGCCTGCTGGTTGAGGTTTGCGGCTACTGCTCAGCGCCCTGCCAGCACAGGAGTGCTGCAACTGGTGCCCCGCGCCTGTGACCTTGAGCACCGCCCGCACGTGGCTGCTGTGCGTGTATACGCAGGTACTTGGCCGCGGTGGAGCTGCTGGGCGAGCGTGACGAAGCGCTCGACGAGCTGCGGGCCGACCTCTTTGACGTCAAGAGCTTGTACAGGGACCAGCTGGACTGGCTCATCGCCAGGCTGCAGGAGGCGGCGCCGGGCTCGCTACCGCCCTCACTCACGCCCAGCAGAGGAGGGGCCACGCCGCCCACGTCCCCGCCGCAGCTGCTTGGGGCGGCGGCGGGAGCGGCGGGCGCGCCGCTGCCACCACCACTGGCAGCACCTTCGTCAGTATAGAGGCTGTGTAACCATGTCAACATATCGCGCGCTGTCCTGTTCTGCTGGCAAGCCGATACGAAGCCCTCGCATTCGTGCGACCCGCGCACCCGCGCACCGCGTGCTGAGCCCTTGGCCTCTCCCCACAGCGCAGAGAGCAGAGCAGCAGAGGCAGTAACAGCGCAAATGACGTGAGCGCATATCAGCTGCTGGCTTGCATATTGGCCCAGGAGCTCCGCAGCTCCCCGAGGCAGATGCCCCCGAGGCGCACCCGCAGCACCACCAACAAGCGGAGCAGCAGCAAGGCAGCATGCTCGCCGCCAAGGGCGCGGTGTTGGCGTTGGGAGCGGCGCTGGTGAACACGCTCATCGACGGGCTTCGCAAGTCTGGCAGCTCGCAGCTCTCCTCCACCAGCCTGGTGTGCCTGGTGGCGCTGCTGGATGCCGTCGTCGCGTGCGTGCTCGTATGGGCTGCAGGTGCGTGCATTTGGAGTTCTTCTGGCCTCGGGCACAGATCATCCACCAAGCACCAGCATTCGCTGCAGCACAAGCACTCGCACATTCGCACTGCGGTGCTGCCTACAGCACGGGTTGCAGCAGCAGCAGCACGCGTACTTGGCGACGGGGCGCACACCCGCGCAGCTGCCGAGGTGTCGCCCAGCTGGGACAGCACACAGCCCTGCAGCGCTGCCACTAGCCTCCACTAGCACTGCCCCATCTGTGCACACACGTGCACACACACGCCTGCAGGCGGCTTCAAGCACGTGGTGTTCCATGACCAGCGCACCTTCCCACTGGCCGTCGTCTGCAGCTCCGCGCTGCTGCTGCTCTCCAAGGCCCTCTACCAGCACGCGCTCTCCGTCTCGCAGATAAGCCTCACCGTGCCCTACCTCTCCTTCACGCCCACCTTCCTCGTCGCCACCGCCTACGTCTTCCTCGGCGAGGAGCCCACACGCATGGGCATCGTAGGCATCTGCGTGGTGACTGCCGGCGGTTACCTGCTGAGTCAGCAAGCCAGCCCACCACCAGGGGGCGCGGCGGCGGGCGGCAAGGGCGGGGCAGGCGGCCGGTGCGCGTCCGGCGCCACGGGCAGCGGAGGAGGCGCACCTGGGGATGCAATGTCAGCATCTGGGCGGCAGATACGGTTGAGCAAGCAAGGCAGTGGTGGCCGTGGGGACGGCGGCAGCGGCGTGGCGGATGTGGCTCATGTGGTGGTTGGGCCCAGCATGTCAGGCAGTCTCCCGACGGCTCGCAGCACGCAGCACTTGGCTGCTGCAGCGGACTGCGCTGGTAGTGTCATGGGCGGCGGGGGGCAGGCGGGTGGAGCAGGAGCGGGTGGGACGACAATGGTGGTGGTGGGCGGCGGGGCAGGCGGCATGTCAGCGGTCGGGCTAGGTGGCGGCGAGTCAGGAAGTCAGTGGCAGCAGCAGCTGCCGTTGGGCGGGCGAGGCGGAAGTCAGTACCAGGCAGCGGGCGGGATGACCGGCGCTGCAGGGGGAGGAGGCGGCGGCGGTGGCGGCGTGGGCGGCGGCGACGGGCAGGTGTACCACGGAGGTATGGACAGTCAGCAGCACCAGCAGCAGCAGGCGACGGGCGGCGTGCTCATCGGTCAGAGCTACCCCACGCAGCAGCACCATGACTACGACGCAGTGCCACTGGTGGTGGTGTCCACGGGTGTGAACGGAAAGGCGGGGCTGGTGCCGCGCATGCCCTACAGTAGGGCTCAGGGCGGGCCGCATGGAGGCGGCGGCGGCGGCGCCAACGGCTCAGCGGGTCTTCCCGCCATGATGATGTCAGGCCAAGTGGGCGCAGCAGGAACAGCGTTGTCGCCTGCACAGGGCTCAACGGGGTTGCTGTCCGGCAGCGGGGCGCTTGGAGGGCCGGATTCTGTCGGCTTCCATCACATAGCGCTCGCCATGCCTCAGGCCCACCACCACCACCAGCAGCACCACCAGCAGTTGCATTCGGCGGCGGCGGGAGCGGGCGGGTTAGCGGCGACAGCTGGAGCTTTCATGGGTATGAACGGGGGAGGCAGCGGCGGGCTGGACAGCAAGCTGCTTGCCCGTGAGTCAGCCGGTGTGGCGGGGCTGCTGCCCACCATAGGAGGAGGCAAGGCGGAAGGGAAGGGAGGCGGGGGGCTTGCGGGGCTTGCGGGGCGCAAGGCGTGCGCGGGTGGGGCGACGCCAGCGGCGGGAGGGGCGCTGTTGGACAAGGGCGCGGGGATGATGATGGCGGTGGCGCTGATGTGGAGCGTGACGGCGAGCTTGGACAAGCTTGGGGTGCTGCACGCGCCGTCGGTTTGGATCTACTTTGCTCTCCAGCGGCTGACGATTGGCGCGGCGAGCCTGGTGTACCTGCTGGTGCGGCAGCCGCAGGCGTTGCGGCTGCTGTTCTCGAGGCACATACGGCTGCTGCTGCTCATCAGCACGTGCGAGACGCTGGCGGTGGTGCTGTTTCTGGTGAGTGGCAAGTTGTGGCAGGGAGGGAGGGGGAAGAGGGCAGAGGGGGGGACGGGCACCAAATGTTGGAGAGTGGCAAGCTGTGGCAGGGAGGGAGGGAGGGGAGGGTAGAGGGGGATGGGCACCAGGTGTTGGCCAGTGGCAAGCTGTGGCAGGGAGGGAGGGAGGGGAGGGTAGAGGGACGGGCACCAGGTGTGTGTGGCGGAGGCAGGGGCGGTTGTTGGCTGGGGGCAGCGTTACGCGGGTTGAGTGCCCGGGCAGAGGGCAGAGGGCCTCTGCCGTCCTGCTTCAGGCGATCTCCACAACGGCACTCCGACTTGACCCGCGCCGTGGGTACACGTGCACGCAGGAGGCCATCCGCTACCTGTTTGTGAGCTACGTGGTGGCCATCAAGCGCTGCAACATCCTCATGTCTGTGCTGCTGGGCGGACTGGTGTGGCGCGAGCGCATCGTGCACCGGCTCCCCTTCATCTGCCTCATGCTCCTCGGCATGCTGCTCATCGTGCTGGACCCGGACAGCTCCACCGTGCACACCAGCAGCCACGCCTGACTCTTGCTTCTTGCTGCATTTTGTGGAGCGAATGCAAATGGGATGGAGTCTTGCGCGCCACCTCCCTCGACCTGTGCGTCCACACACCCAAACTCAGCGAGCGATATGTCGGCACCCACAGAGCAGCAGCTGCCCGAGGTCGAGGTTCACGGAGGCGGCGAGGCTTCCACGGTGCCGTGGGCCTGCGCCGTGAGCAAAGGCCGCCGCGAACACCAGGTGCGCGCGGGAGTCGCGGCGGCAGCGCTGAAGCGTGCTCCTGCGCTGAGCGCTTCGTCCAGCGGGCCCGCGAACGCCGCGCGCGAGCGTGCAGGAGGACAAGCACCTTGCTCTGTTGGACGTGGGCGCGGGCACGTCCTGCTTCGCGGTGTTCGATGGCCACAGCGGCAAGGAGGTCTCTTCCTATGCCAGCCACCACCTGGTGAGTGTGCCAGAGGGCGCCTGTGTGCAGGGGCTGCCAGGCTTAGTCACTGCACTCCCAGCGGGCGGGCAAGCGGGCAAGCGCAGGCAGAGGCAACCACCTGCCTCTGTTGGCGCCACGCAGCCAGCGCACCTGGCACGCAGCCTGGCGCAGCGGGGCGCTGACCTGCGGGCTGCGCTGCACGACGCGCTTATGTCACTCGACGCGCACCTCAAGAGCGACACCTCCCAGGTGCGTGCTTCAGGTGCTGAAGGGCCAATGTGGGCGTGCACAGGAGGGCGAGCAACGCACTGGGCGTACGGTTGTCCCTGACCAGGTGCTCTGGTGTGTGCGGCACCGCCCTGACCACCCTGCACACTCAATGCAGGTGGAGCTATACGCCATGCGGAAGGGCCTGTCGGTGCCCGAGGGGAGCGCAATGGCTCCTGCGCCTGCAGGCGCTGCGGCGCACGCTGGGGGGGCGTCAGCCTCAGCAACGGCAGCAACAGAGGCGGACGGGGAGGAGGGGGCGTTACGGGCGGCGCAGGTCAGCCGCGCCGAGCAGGTGCAGGAGGGGCTGTCTGACGCGGTGGTTGACCGGGCGCGGCAGTATGGTGTTCGGGATGGAAATGGCAAGTTCCTTGGGCCGGCGGCGGGCAGCACGGCGGTGGTGGCGCTGGTGCGGGACGGGCACCTGGCTGTGGCCAACGTGGGCGACTCCCGGTGAGGAGCGTGATGGTGTGGGCGCTGTGGGTTTTGTGGGCGTGTGGGTCGTTCCTCCAGGGCAGATTCCTCGCGACCCCTCGGCTACCCTGACTCAGGTGTTGCGGCGCACACTCGCCATCGTTGCACCACGGCGCAGGTGCGTCCTGAGCATCAACGGGCGCGCTCAGATGCTCACCCGCGACCACAAGCCGACCCTGCCGGAGGAGGCCGCGCGCATCGCGAGCGCCGGCGAGGTGGTCGGCTCGCACCACGAGGGCGGCGTGCCGCGCGTCGGCATGTCGCTGGCCATGTCGCGGGCCCTGGGCGACGTGCGCTTCAAGTGAGTGCTAGCGGCGCGCTGGTGGTGAGTACTCGCCGGATCTGCGTCGTGACCGCGACTGACGCCGGCGCCGCCGCCGGCGGATGCGCTGTGTGTGCAGGAAGGAATCGCTGCCGCCGGAGATGCAGGCCGTGACGGCGGTGCCAGACATCGTGGAGGTGCCCCTGAACGACAACTGCGAGTTCATGGTGAGGCTCCGTCCCGGCTCGGGCGGATGGACCTGCAGGAGGAGCGCGCACCTACCGCACACGCCGCCGGTGGCTCCCCCGCCTGCCTGCAGGTGCTGGCGAGCGACGGCGTGTGGGACGTGACAACGCCGCAGCTCGTCGTCAACAACGTGCACGACGACCTGGACGCGGGGCACAGCCTCAAGCACGCGGCCAAGTCGGTGGTCGGCAAGAGCCTCGACGCCAAGCACGGGCTGGGCCCCTCCTTGGACAACATCACGTGCATGTGAGTGCGTGGCGCCACGGCTGTGGAGCGCAATATGGGGCTAGCAGCACACACACTCCACCGACGCACACACGTGCCCGACACGCTGTGTGGCTGCGCCCACAGGGTGGTCCGCTTCCGGCACGTGCACCACCCGCCGCACCCGACGACGCTCTACCAGGGCCACGGCGCTGCCACGGTCTGACCACGGCCTTGCTCTCCTGTTCCCGGCATGCACGCGTGCTATTCATTTGCTTGAGTTGATGTTGCACAAGCAGTCGATTGGCAGGCAACGTCGCAGCAGCGCTTGCAGCTCAAGTTGTTCCGGAAAGTCCGACAGAGAGCACAACATCGACGCGTAAAAGAATGGATGAATGAGTAAGCATCAACAACGGCTCACTGTCGCGTGGCGGCCAGCTTGGCCACCGGCTTGCCCAACAGCTTGGCCATGACGGGGAGAGCCAGAGGCCCAGGGAACGGCACTGGCGTGTCCCCATCATCATCGCCCGCATCTCCACCTCCACCACCTCGTGCCTGACCGTTGCCCCCCTCCCTCCTTTTCCTCTTTTTCGCCCCACCTGGTGCGTGCCCATGCCCGTTGGCGGGCGCACCATCTGATGCGCCAGCGTGCTGCTTCTGGCGGCGCTTGGACCCTTGCCCGCCTTGCCCGCTGCTGCTGGCCTTGCCCTCATCCGGCGCAGCACCTTGGCCTTCGCCCTGAGGGTGAAAGCCATCAGCGTCGCACAGCCCTTCCTGCTGCTCCACTGGTGCCGTTGCCTGCGCCACGCGCGCCTTGCGCTTTTTGGAGCGCTTGCTGCCTTGGTGCGGTTGGTCTAGGGGCGCGGCGGCGGCGCTGCCTGGTGGCAGGGAGGTGAGGTTCAGCTTGTAGCGCTTGCCCGGCAGCAGGAACCTGCCAGAGGGGCCATCACACATCGTGCGATCAACACACCAAGCACATCGTGAGGACTGGTACTGCTTACGGTGCCGCGTGACCAGAACCACTGGGGTACGCTCCCTTGCCCAAGCAAAACAGCACCAGCAACAGCAGCACGCACCAGCCAAAGACGGTGAAGCGGGGCGGGGCGTCAGAGGCCATGGGCGTGACCTGGTGCCAGCGCGGGATGCGGAAGATGACGGCAGAGTTGAACTGCGGCGGTAAGACAAGCGGGGCCACCAAGCCGTCAGTGAGTGCTGCATGACCGGTACACACGCAGTCCACCTATCGGTCAAACATCGGAGAGCCTCACGACTGGGGAGCGGCATGGAAGACGTGCTCCTGCATCAGGCCTTTTTGTCTTTGGTTCGCGTGCCTGAGTGCTGCGAGACATCTGATACGCCCGGTAGATGGGCTCCGGCCCCGCCGAGGCGCCCAACCAGATCGACACCCA
>QAXK01001025.1:0-20342 GCA_004335735.1 Chlorella sp. KRBP
ATGCTTCCCAATTCACCCGCTTAAACCCAAACAGCCGCCCCGGCTGAAGGCATGCAACAGCAACAACAGAACAGTCACTTCAGCGCTCAGCAAACCTCTCCTTTCCACCTCCTTTCCATCTCCGCCTCACCCCTCCACCACCTCACCTTTCCACCTCCATGTGCCGCTCGAGGTGGAAAGGGCAACCTCTTCAAGCCTCAGACCTAAACCCTACTAGGGCTTACCGTTTCCTGCCCTTAGCTGCCCTTAGCTGCCCCAAGGTTAAACCCTACTAACCCTACTAGGGCTTACCTTCCTGCCCCTGCCGCCTGCACCAGGCACGCTGCGCCTGGCCCCCGACGCAAACTCCAGCGCAGCCCTGCTGTCAGGGCTCATGGCGTCCAAACCCTCATCATCGATTAAACCTCCGCCGGCCTTGACCCGGGCAGGCTTGCGGCCCTTGTACCCAGCACTGCGGCCATAAAGGTTGAAGCTGTGGTTTGAAAGGAGCTGAGTTCCTCGTACCCAGCGCTGCTTAAAGATAAGCGAGGGTTTGCATTTTGAAAGGAGCCGAGTTCCATGGCCGCAGGTGCACCAGCTCGTTTAGCTGCCTCTTAGTTCCAGCAATGTGACGGAAGGCTATATACAGCGCACGGTCTGATGCATCCCAGCGGTGCATGACCCGACCACCATAGCCCTGATGCTGCACTGCTTTCGCAGTGACCTGCCTGCTACTGCATGCCCAGCAGCCATGACCAGCTGACGGCAACATGCAACAAAACAACCCTAAACAAAACAACCCTAAACGAAACAACCCTGGTGCTCACCCTCGTGCCATGGCAGCCAGAGCTCCAGCCGTGAGGCCCTGTTCCGCCCCCGGCGTGGGCGTGGGGCTGCCGTTGCGCGACAGCTGCCCGCTGGCGCCGGCATCCGCACCTACCCCCGCACCCGCGCCGCCGTCGGCACCAGTGGCCCCTGCAGTTGGAGCTGCGCCGTCCTCGGGCTGATCCGGGTCACCCTCTGCGGCCGCACACAAGCCCCATGACGTCAACCCTTGCGCTCTCTCATGACGTAAGCCCTAAGACGTAAGCCCTAATGCGCCCAACCCTAACCCGACGACATGCGGCCGTCCTCAGCAGCAGCAGGAAAGCAGCTGCCAACTGAACGCTGCCCGTCTGCTTCCAGCATGTGGGCTTAGGGCTTAGGGTCTGGAGGGCTTAGGGTTTAGGGTGTGAGAACTAGGCTTACGTGCGAGCACCGTGTCCACCAGCTCGTCCGCCTCCTCGTCCGCCGCTGCCACCGCCGTGACCGCCTCCTCCATGACGAAGTGCGCCTCCTCGGCCTCCTTGTTCATTTGCTCAACCTTGGTGGCCGTGTGCACCATGTCGCGGAGGCCCGTCTCGATCGCCGCCATCTTTTCAGGGTCAGGCAGCAGCGGGGGCTGCGTGTGGGGCATGCAGGTTAGGGTTAGGGTTGGGGCTTGCGGCCGTGTGCACCATGTCGCAAAGGCGGCCACCTTTTCAGGGTCGGGCAGCACGAGCTGTGCATGGGCGGGGTTTAGGGCTTGCACGCTAGGGTTTGCCGGTGCAGGGAAACGGGGCTCGGGCTTGCGTGAACGCTCGGTCATAAGGGTGTGGTGGTTATTGTGAAGCGTCAGCATGCCAGGTCAGCGTCAGGCCATAAGAGCGTCATTTGTTCTGCAGCACTCACCACGGACACCTCCTTTTGCAGCCTGGCAAAGTGGTTATTGACGCCGTGCACCATGCTGACCATGGTGTTGGCCTGGCCCTTGGTGTAGGAGACCGTGTTGATCAGCTGGTCACGGTCACGCTGCAGGGACAGCACACTCACGGGCACGGACGCTACTATTGACCACGCCTTTTGCAGTGGCCTGCCTGCTATGACTAGCAGCCATGCCTGGCTGACGGCAACATGAAACGAAACGAAGCAGACGCTACTGGTACCATTGAAAGCGGTAGCGGCTTCTGGGAGCGCAGGTGTGAATTCACCTGGCCACTGCCTGTGGCAAATGGCTATGGCGGGCTGGCACGTCCTTGGGCTCACGTAGGGGTTGGCTGGCCCAACCCTAGCGCTCACCACCACGAGCACCAGCTGCTCCTGCGTGTTCTTGAGCTTCTTGGCCAGGCGCCAGGCGCTCTTGCGGTGCAGCCGCCGCTGCACACGGAGCTCCTGTGGAGCAGCAGGGCACAGCAAGGGCACGGCGGCACACACTGGCTACTTGTATAGTCTGCACGGGATGGGGTGTGTGTGTGTGCGCTTGTAAAGGGGGCGACCCAAACGCGGAAACCAAGACAACACATATCAGCAGCAAGGAAAGATTAGGCACCAGTCCAGGCCAGAGCATTCAGGGTGTGTGGACAAGTGCCAGCTGCAGGGCTGTGCGCACCCTAGCCTTGGACCACACCTTGAGCCTGGGCACGCGCTCAGCAGACTGCTCAGCAGATCGAGGTGTGTGTGTGTGTGTGTAGCTTGCAAATGGGGCCGAAGGCACCACCAACCACCCTCACCTTCCGGTAGTGCAGGATGATTTTGTCGTTCTCCCTCAGCAGCGAGTCGCGCTCCGAGCTGGCCAGCTGCAGCGACGCCTCGGTCGCCGCCAGCCGCGCGCGCAGGCCCTCGATCTGCTCGTGCGCGTCGCGCTCCCAGTCCAGGAGCGGAGACAGGCGCCGCACCGTGTCCTTGAGGTCGTCGGCCTGCTGCTCGGCGGAGCTGGCGCGCGCCTGCGTATGCGAGGATGGCCCGAGAGGTGGCGGTGTGTGCTTCAGAGCAGGTCCGCGTCGCTGCGACTGCCCACTCTTGTAAGGGAAGGGGAAGGAAAGGAATGGAGGAAGGGAGGATCCTCGGGCAGCAACCCCTGGCCACTGCGTTGCAGTCCGAGACGTCCTGCGCGCACCTGCGCGGCGCACAGCCCTGCGTCTAGTAGGCTCGTCTGCAGGTTCCACAGGCAGGCCAGCAGCGCGCCCTCCTCCCAGCAGCCGCTGGCCACCTGCTGGACCACCACGCCCGCCGCCACGCCAACCACCTGCGTGCAAAGGACACGAGGGACCAGTAGTGGATGACCATGAGCGGGTTGTTTGGCTGTGTTGGGGGACGGGAGCCGAGGACTGTGTTGCTGGCGCTCAGGCGCTGCTCATGCTGGTGTCACCCATTCGATCTGGTCCAAGGAGTAACCCAACCCCATGGCGTCCTGCTCACCTGCAGCATCTGCTGCCACAGGTGGTGGCTGGTGGCCCACGCCGCGCCGCCCGTGCTGCTCGCCTGCGCGACCAGGCTGCGCGACACGAAGCCCGCGAACTGCGCTGCCAGGCTGCCCTTCTTGGCCGCAGCCTCCGGGCGGAGCGGCACCCCCGTCACGCCGAGCAGAGCGTCGAACGCAGCCTGCAAGGCGCGCGAACCGTGGCCAGTTGGAGTTTTTGAGCACCTCGCTTATAGCTTCCGGCCATAGAGCGGCAAGTGTTTCGTCCAGCCGTGTCCGCGGCGACCTTTCCTCCTCACCTGCAGCGACGCAGCGTGCTGCGCGTCCTTGTCACTCGGCTCCATCGGGCCCTCCACCCCTCCACCCTCGCCTCCCTCCACCATGCCGTTCGTTGCGGCGTCGAACGACTGCTGCTGCTGGTCCTGTTGCTGGTCCGAGGTGAAGAGGGCCGCGACGGTGGTGCGCACGCCGAGGTCGTTGACGGCGGGCGCCTCCTCGGCCCACAGCTGCCCCACCATGGACTCGACCCACTCGGCCGTCAGCTGCGCGTGTGGGTGGGGTTTCAGGCCAGGGTTAGGTGCAGGGCGCGAGCCTGCCAGGGTGCGAGCGAGCGAAGGGCCGGATGTCGCAGCCGGCCAGGGAGCGAGCGCATTGAGGGGGAGAGGGGGCGAGGGGGAGAGGGGGAACTCCGAGCGCGCGCGCAACCTTTGCACCAGTGTGCCGCCTCACCTGCACGTGGCGCCTCGCCGTCTGGCGCTCCGTGAGCAGGTGCGAGAGCGTGAAGCCCTCCTGGATGGGGCGGAGGGACCCGCTCGCCGCTGCGAACGCCTCCGCCTGCACGTCGCAGCGATCGGAGTCGCCGGGAGGAAGTTCACTTTGGGGTCAGCCATCTGTCTGCCGTGCGAACAGCGGGAGGAAGAAGCAGCAACACGAGGCAAACTTGCGACTTGCCTGCGTGGTGGCCGAGGTGTATCCCGCCACCGCAGGCGACGGCAGGCCCGGCGGCACGACGGCCAGCGCCTGCGACATGACCCGTGAGTTGCCCCCAGCGTTGATTGGCGACGGCGCAGGCTGGGCGTCGACCGATCGTGCGCTCGACAGCAGCGCCGCTGCTTGGTTCGCGGGCGGCCTCCCTCCAGCGCCACCCTTCCCCGCTCCCGCAGGCCCCGCGACCGACGACCCTTGCGGCGTCGGGAGCGAGTCCCAAGGCGGCGCCACGCCAGCTGCAGCCGTGCTCGCGGTGGCCGCGCTGCTTCCCGGCGTCGCCATCACGGCGGCACTCGCAGGCGTCTGCAGCACCGTGAGGCTCGTCGATCGCAGCAGCTGCGCCGGCGAGTCGACAAACTGCTGCTGCTGCTGCTGCGGGTAGTTCTGCTGCACAGGCGACGCCATGGTCCCGTTGCTGCTGCCACCACGCGCACCCAGCTGCAGCACCCCAGGCATCATCGTCGGCTGTCCTCCGGCAGCCGCAGCCATCGCGGCGGCGAGCGCATGTGCGTTTGCTGCGGTAGCAGCGGCGGTGGGCTGTCCGTGCTTGAGCAGCGGCGATCGCGGAGGGCTGATGTCGACACGCGTGCGGATGCTGCTTGTGCTGGACGCGATGTGGTGCGTCAGCTGCTGCTGCAGCGCGCGGGCCAGCTCGTTGTCGAGGCCAGAGGGTGGGAGGAGCTCGAGGGGCGGGTTGTGCAGGCGATGGTGAGAGAGGCGGCGCGTTGCGGGCGCGGCTTCGACGACCGCCTCGAAAGGGTTGGCGGCGTTGGTGCTGAAGAGCAGCGAGTTGAGGTGCTGCTTGCGGTGCGAGGGGCGGGGCTGCTGCTGGGGCGGCGGGGGAGGCACGAGCGCGCCTGCAGGCAGCAGGTGGTGGCGTCGCAGACGCAGAGATTCTGACGTGTGGTTTTGCAACAGCGTGCACCTAGCACAGTGCCAATGCGAGCCTTGCCGTTTCTGGCTGCTGTATTCAGTCTGGTGCAATGGCCCTGAAGCGACTTTGACATTGTCCCCTCCCGTGCATCGCCCAGCCCCACGGCTCACCTGCCCCTGCTGGCTTGGAGGTGGAAAAGGGCGACGCGCCGCTAGCAACGGTGGACTGCCTTCCGCCCGTTGCACCCATGCCATTGGCGCCCTTGTGTGTGTACACGGGAGACGAGTACCTCTGCGCGATTGATCAACACGTCAGCAGCAGCATGTTGTCAGTTGAATGGCTGATAACCAGGCATGTAAGCGACAGGTACACAGGTGACGAGGGTGCCTCTGCACTATGTATACAAGCCGTGGCCTGGGTGCTGGGCAGGCACTTGTGAAAGGTAAGCCCGTGCTTCGCCCTGGCGCGTGCAAGGCTGCTGGCTGCCGGCTGCATGCCCCCCGAAGCTTGGCTTGCTGGGCCAGCGCGACCTCCCACCAGGGCCCCCCTTGCCGCCACCCTACAGCTCGCTGGCTCAGGTGCACAAGCAAGCGCACATGCCCCTGTTTGAAACGCGGCACCCTCGCCTCTTGTGCCCAACAGTGCGAGGGTGCTCTCAACTCATTTGCGGCATCCTTCTTTTGCGGCACCCTTTGTGCCGTTTGTGCCGAGCCACCCATTGCGCGGCACCTCCCTGTCAGGCACATCCCTGTGCCCTGTCAGGCACCTCCTGTTGGAGCCCTGGCACGTGCCTCACCTCAACTGGCACGTCGAGGGGAGGCAGCATCACCGCGCCTGTGCTGTGCATGCTCCCCGGAGGTCCATCCTGCACGATGAACCGTCACGATGCCCGCACGCCCCATGTGTGTTTCCACATCGGCGTCTGCTCCTTGCTGATGGCGGTGCGAGGGCGGCACGCATGCTGCTGCACTGCAAACTTGAGTGGGTGCTTACCTGCGTGACGCTGCCGCGTGGCCCAGCAAGCGGGGTCGGGGAGGGGAAGAACGCCCGGTCCAGCCGCTGCAGCCTCTGCACGTCCTCGTGCATTGCTGCTACCGTTGCTCACGGGCTCTGCTGGATGGTGGCGTCAGCGTGCGCTCCGCTGCACGATGGGGCGGCCAGCAAGGAGAGGGGCCGGTCCTCTGCTGTCTGCTAGTGCTGATATTCAGTGCTATGCACTGCTAATGCAGCTGCGCTGCTCTGCTCTGCTCCAGCGCGTGCTCCGAGCGAGGGCACGGCAGGTCGCCCCTTCTTGCGCGGAGGGCCGTGCCTGCTCTCACGACCTATGGTGCAGATATGGAGCTGTGATGCCACGGCTGTGCGTCGACGATGGACGCGTTTATCCCGTGCGGCGAAAGTACGGAGTTGGGTTTGCGGGGGCTTGGCTCGGCATTGGCTTGGCTTGGCCCGACACTCCACGAACGCCCTGTGCAGGCTGCGCATGCACTCTTTGCCACATACACTCGCTCCTTCGTGAAGCTGATCGCGCTTTGGTGTTCCCGCTGAAATCCAATCATTTCGGCCCACCAGTCCAGGAGCTGATCGCGCTCGCTCACGCGGCGGGTGATCTCGCCACACGGTTCCACTCCCACCGCCTCACCGCCCTCGACAGCGCGCGATCCACCGTGCGAGGTGGGCCCACCATGTGGCGGCGCTTCCCCATCGCACCCAGAGTCAGACTCTACATCTCGCGCTGCATGTCACCTCCACACAAGTCCCTGCTTCCTCTGTGCACCCCTCTGCAGGCGCCGGCGGCAGGTTCTAGACTCACTGGCGCATGTCCCGCGCCCGGCACGACTAACCATCCCGAGAGCTCGCCAACCATGGGCTGCAGCAGCAGCAGCCACGCACACGATCCAGTGGAGCCCCTGAACCAACCCCAAGGCAGCAGCGGTAGCGGTGGCAACCAGAGGCATTGGCGTGCCACCAACCTTGGGGAGGCTGTGGCTCGGCAGGACGAGTCCGCCCCCTTGCAGGGTGGGGGCGCCATATCGGCGGCTGCGGCAGGGGGGGATGTGGCCACGCTGGCGGGCGTGCAGGCTGCGCTCAAGGCGCTGCAGGCGGGCCACGCGCAGCTCACGCAGGTACGCTGCTGGATGGTGGTGATCGCTTGATGCCACACACAAGCATGTCGGACCTCTGGCAAGCAGGTGGCCTGCGTTCCCATGAATTCACGTGTGAGCAGGTTGACTTACATATGTTTGGATGCTGATCCGCAAGGGTGTATCAGACGTTTCGCAGCACCAGGCCACCAGGCCACGTGCTACTGCATGTCGTATCATTTGTGTACGCAGGAGGTCCGTGAGCTGCAGCGGGAGAACCAAAAGCTGCAGGTGAGGGCATGCCGGGTCAAGTGGCATATGTGCCACGGCATGGCACATCCTCTCAAAAATTGAGCCCCGCTTGCGCGATCCCTGCGTACGTTATCCCGTTAGGCCCCTTCGTACTGTTAGGCCCCTTCGCAGCTTGCAGACGGAGCTTCAGGCCGCATCAACCAAGGCAGCAAGGATACTGTTGATGCTGGGCCTCTTTAACTCACTCGCAGGCTCAGCTGTCAGATCAGCGGCCGGGTGCCCCAAGCGGCGCCCTGCAGCACCGTCAGCCCTCGGGACGCGCTGCCACCAAGCAGGGCGGTGCTGCGGGTGGCAGTCGCCGCCTGGCGGCGTCACCCTCCTCGGGCTGGGGTGACTTGCAGGTACTGGGCCATCTGCTCCGACGGGGTGTGCTCCCCGGCCGCCATTGGGCTTGGCATGTCCTGTGGTGGTTTCGATTGTGCAAGCAGTCTCTCTGCCTGCAGGAGAGCGTGGAGGACCTTAGCCACATGGCCCCCCCCGGCACACTTCTGCCAGTGGTGCCGGGGTGCAGGGAAGGGGAGGCAGGGCAAGGAGGAGGCAGCAGCGGGGTGCTGGGGCAATTGAGCGGCAAGGTGAGGAGCGCACGCAGTACGCTCTTCTTGCTGTCTTGTGCGAAGCACAAAGCAAAAGCACATTGGTATGGGAAGTGACTGCTGACCTGGTCTGGGCTTGTGCCTAATCTTGCCTCGTTGCTGATCCGTGCTGCCTTGGTTTATGTGGCCTGACGGCCCGTTTGCAAGCTACACACACATACCTGCTCCTGCATAGTCCGCGTGCCTGTTGGCGACGCGAGGCAGCGGGCACACAGGACTTTTCTTTTTGCGTGTCTTCAGCTGGGAGCCGCTGGTAAGCTCATTTAAAGCATTTACGCGCCATCATCATTGCATGGCGTTCACGAATGGGGCCATGATGCTGCAGCCGTCACAAAAATTTCGCCAGGCAGGCCTCGACAAGCAAGTTTCACGCCATTTACAGGTGTGGATGGGGGATTGCGGCCGCACGCGTGCCTGCAGGTGTGTGAGCTGGCGCAGCGTGTGTCCAAGGTTGAGGCAGCCCTGCCAGGCCTGCTGGTGGCCAAGGAAGCGTTCGAAGCGCACAGGTCCGCACACGAGTTCGGCAAGCAACTACACAAGCTGGAGCAGGTCAGTTCTCCTCAACTGCATCAGCAGCAGCATTGCAAGCGTGCACGACAGGTCGCTTGGTGCTGCAGCGCAGCCGGACGGTATTCCTGCAGCTGCATGTGCGTGCTCTGCATTCTGCCAGCCAGACCAGCCCGAGCCCTAAGCCCTAGCCCTAACTCCATGCTGCCCGTTCACAGGACGGCATTCCGACCCTCACTCTTGCTGGCCCAACCACCCCTGCCCCATCCGGGGCCCTCCCCGCCGACACCCGCCATGCCAGCAACACCCAGGGAAGCAGCGCCGCGCTCTCCTTCGCCCAAGACCCTAAGCATGCCGCCATGGACCTAAACCTCCTACAGGGCTTGCCGCAGCAGCGCTACCCTAAGCCCCCGGCGGTTGTGGCGAACGGCAACAGAGGTGCCGCACGGCATGCCCCACCCGCCAGCACCAACACGTCATCAGCGGCTGTACTCACCGCACTGTATCCGTACCAACGACAAAGCGCCGTCACAGGGACAGCCGGAGGTGCAGCGGCGGCGGCGGCAGAGCGGGGGGCGGTGAATGGAGGAATCAGGCGGCAAAGCGTGAGCGGGCGACAAGACAGGGGCAGGGAGGAGGAGGAGGAGGAGGAGGACACGGAGGAGGATGAGAGCAGCCTGGTGCTTTATGACGCAAAGGGCGCGAACGCCGCTGCGATGCGGCAGCTGGCCCTCGCCCTCCCGCCCCCCTCGTTGCCGTTGCCGTTGCCGTCACAAGCCCAGGGTCGCAGCCGAGAGAGCAGCGTCAGCGAAAGCCGCTCTCTACAGCAGGCGTACGGGCACGGGAGGCCTCAGGGAGGGAGCGGTGTCCAGGCGGTGAGGGGTCCAGGCGCCCAGGGGCCCAGGGATCCAGGGGTGCAGGCGAGCAAGGCAGCCGAGCCTTTCAACGCGTGTCAGCGGTATGGCCTGGCGACGCCTGGTGACCACGCCATGCTGGCGCAGCTGCGCGAGGGTGGCGGTGGTGTGCCTGTGATGATGGGCGGTGGGGCCCGCCTGCGCGTGGCATTCTAGATCTTGTGGGTAGCATCGTGCAGCGTCGGGATATGTAGAATCAGCAGGTCTCGAGCGCTGCGACACTAGAGGAGCTTGCAGGTGTCCCGACGTGTCGGTGTTGGTTGTGGGTGTGCTCGTCCGTCGTACGTGCTGTTCGCTTAGTGCATGCTGTTTGCTGTTCTCGCGGTGCTCTGCGATTCTCGCCAAACTGAGTCAGGACTGCAGGTAGAGCTGTATATGCGATGTGCTGTTTTTGGTTGTTCTTTGGGACCCGACACTGGAGCTGCATACGAGCGCTGTCTTGCTGTACATGTACCTGTTGGCTGAGAACTGCAATGCAAGTGAGCGGCACTCACGTCCACAAGGCATCCGCGGGCGGCAAGAACTTTGCAGCGTCTCCTCTTTGCTTCGTTCAGTGCACAGCGTCAACCCAA
This sequence comes from Chlorella sp. KRBP, assembly GCA_004335735.1. Classification (NCBI taxonomy): domain Eukaryota; kingdom Viridiplantae; phylum Chlorophyta; class Trebouxiophyceae; order Chlorellales; family Chlorellaceae; genus Chlorella; species Chlorella sp. KRBP. The sequence continues at coordinate 10,037 of QAXK01001025.1, forward strand.
AGCTCACGACCAAACGCATGCCAACAAAAGCGTCGGTCCAGCCTCTCTCTCCTCTCCTCTCTCCAGCCAGACTGAGTGGGCGCCTTGCAGCCAGGCCACCGGCACACCATGGGTTTCTTGCGGGCTCCCTTTGCTCCTCCTTCCCCCCCGGGTTACTTGTTAAGCATTGTGCACACTGCTCGCTCGCATCTCTCAGACAGCGGGCCGCAGCCCCCCCATTCTCATTTGAAACTATACCGCCTTCTCCTTCCCTGGGCAGAGTGCAGGCCAGCCTGGCGCCTGCACCCCAGGGGGCATTTGGCAGGTGCGGTCCCGCCCGCCCTCACTACTCGCCGTAGCCAGAGAGCCGTCAAGTCCCGTCATTCAGAACAGGCAGCCCGTAGCCACACACTGTGGGCGGTGTGGGAAAGGCGACATACCAACCACCGGCAGCTCCACAGGAGCGCACGGGATATGGGGAACTAGCGGTTTTTTGCCGGATTTTTTTGTAAACGTGGTGGGGCAGACAGCTCTGCTTGCACTTGCCTCCACGCCCGCCAGCACACCAAGCAAACGGCAACAAACAAACTGCAAACAGCAGGAACCGAAACGGGACACAAGCGGGGGGAAGGCACAGAAACCGTTGCTCATTGCCAGCAGCCGACATCGCGCAGGTGTGTGTACGCGCCTGTCTCCTTGTCCTCTGCCCATGCAGGCTGGCCGCGGGATCGGGCACAGCAGTGTGTGCAGGGCCGCCCTGGTGCAAGTGGCACACGGCCACGCCCCGACCCTACCACACGCCCCAGTAACCCTAACAAACCGACTTTCAACCGACTCCCGCTCCACAGAAACCGCTGACCTTTTGGAGGACAGAATGATCAAATCGTGGGTGAGGCAGCAAACACGTGACGTCACTGAGGCATACTACTCGCGCGTGCGGCCGGAAAAGGGGTAAAAAAGGCGTCATTTCCTCGTTGCTTTGCCTGGTAGCCTCCCATCAGCGGACCGCCAGCCGGTCAACACGGCCGGCTCACCTCCCTCTCTCTCTCATGCGCGCGCATGCACAAACTGTGGTCGAGATCACCAGCGGAGGGTGAGTCCTCTTCTTCTTGTCATTGTCAACTTTAGGGAATGCAGACGTTAGGAGAGGGGTGGGTGCCGCTGCCTTGCGCACGTGAGCCTCAACCCACCCGTCAAGGTGGCGTGGGCGCGCGCGAGTGCGTGGATGCCAGCTGGCGGCGCGCGAGGCAGCCGTTCCAAGCTGGCCACACAGGCACAGGAGGGAGGGGCGGCGGTGACAACACCAACAGCAACACCAACCACAACAGCGCTCTCATCAAAATCACGCTCTCACACCGTCGGCACACACACACACACACAAGCTTGGGAGCGCGCACACACGCAGGAGGCACCGCCGAACCAGCAACCAACCAACCGACCGGCCAACCGACCGGCGGTTTGCCAACCAACCAACCCGCTCCGCGCACCACGCTCAAAACACCACGAAAACCTCTGGGACGGAACAGCAGCAGCAGGGCGGTAGCTTTGACGGTACTACTGGCAGTGGAAAGCCGTGTGCATTTCTATTTGTACTACTCACCCAAGTTACGGGGTCAACACGCGTGAGGGCGGCGCACACGCAGTGACTGCGTGCCTGCATGTGCTCAACGAAGCACACGCGCAACACCAGCGCTGCACCTCCCCCGCGCGATCCTTCCTTTGCCCGGCGCACCGCGCGCGGCGCCGAAACACACACACGCACACACACACGCGCAAAGGCAAGGGTGCACGGACTCATGGCGCGCCCACCATCACGGCGGCAGCAGCCCAGCCTGCGTTTATTCCCGTCACCTGCACTCCACCATCACCGTTAGAGCGAGTCGCTCAATAAAGACGCGAGGCAAGTCGTCTGTTCCAGGCAGGTGGTCCGCTGTGCAAGCACGTGCTGCAGAGGAGGAGGAAGAGTGGCCGGGAGCATGTGGGGCTCCACCAACAGAAAGAGAGGAGAAACACCGACCGCAAAACCGACGTGCGCTGTCCACGACCGCAGCGCTGCGGCACACACGTTGAGCGGTCATAAAGAGAGGGAGAACTCTAATGGCACAGCGTGACGGCGGCAGCAGTCCAACCAACCACCACCAAACCACCACGACAACCATGCGCCACTCAAATCGGGCGGCAACAGCGGCGGTGGCGGCGGCAGCAGCAGCACCACAGAACATGCTAATCAGTGCAGTGGACAGTGCAGTGCGATTGCCAGAAAGCGGCTGCAGCAGAACCTTGCGCCAGATACACACGTGCGCGCACCCGAAGTGGCCAAAGCCCTAAACCTCTCACCATGACGCGCCGCCATGCAGCACCCTAATCCCCAAACCTCAAGCCACAACAGCCATCATCACACCACACCCAGTGCTCAAACCATGCTTCGCTGTGCCAATTCATCTACAAACTCCAGAACCCACACACCTCTGTGACCCATGCCTCGCGCCACGGCGCAAAACCTCGCCCCCAACACCCTCGCCCCGCGCCCCTCCTCCCGCCCGCAGCAGCGCAGCGCGCACCTCACAGTCTCTGCAGTTCCAGCACAGCCACCGCCGCCTCACAAAAGCCCTCCCTCGCTTGCCCGTACACCAACCGCCCTCACCAACCAACCGCCGACCAACCAAATGAGTAGATGTCACGAGTACCCTCTCGGCTACCTGCCGGCTGCGCAGTACGGTCACGTCATCATCACTACCATGATCCCAGGGCATGCTACTACTCCGCAGACGACACACAGAGAGAGAGGGGATAAGCCTGGGGGGACACCACCCCCTGAACACGCCTCAACTCAACACGCCTCAACAATTGTGCCGCTGCTGCGAGCAAGGAGTCTGTGGGCCGAGTGTGCACACCACCTGCATCATCTCATCACCATCGCCACAGTCTCACATACCGGACGAAAACACCACGCAGCACCACACTGGCTCGCGCGGGAAGCGCTCACACAGTGGGGAGGCGCCAACACACACTGACACACACACGGGGGGACGAGCGCGCAGGCCGGCCGGCATGGCGCGGTGTACAGTACACGACCAACACGCAAGACATAGATACGAAGAGCCAGCGTGGCAGCCTCTCGCCTGCCTGCCCATAATCCATACGGGGCGCGCCTCACCTCACCTCACCTCACCTCACGGGCCGCAAGCCAAGCACCGCCACGCTCGCACACGCCAACCGACCGACTAACCGACAGCCAACCGGCCAAACAACAACCGCTGCGCTGCGCACACACGCACACAAGACTGGAACACAGATGAAAGCGCGCCGCAGGCGCAGCCACACACTTGCAACTCAACAGCTCGGCAGCTCCACAGCGCGCAAATGAGACGTGTCGCGCACGAAAAACAAAACACACACGTCCGTGTCCTGCGCACCACGGCAGCAGCCGCAGCTCAAACGACCCCAACTTTCGCCAGCCCTTTGCAAAACAAACACCTCATAGACACCACTGCTGCAACAATTTTCTCTTCTGAGCCCTCACCCGGAGCCCTCGTGCAGCAAACGGCCACGCAGGCCGCACACACCACCTCCTCTTCCCACAGCCCAAAAAGTGACACCTCGCCCTTGCCCACAACCAGAGAGAAGCCAACCCTCTGTGCCTCCTGCTCGTCTCCTCGTGCACCGCCTGCGCCCCGTGCGACGCTTAGGAAACAACAGCACGCGCAAACCAAGCCAGCACTGCTGCTGCCGCCGCCGCCGCCGCCGCACGCACACACATGGCACACACGAGAGGTGCAGTGCATTGGCGTGCACCGTCTCAGCAAAAGCCCATCTCCATCGGCACCGCGGTCCTTCCCTGCACAGCAGTGTGCCAGCATCGCCTCTGCCTTCTGCTCTCCTCCTCGCCCTCTCAATACCACCACCACGACACGAAAAGGCGCCCATCACACATTGCCTCTAAATGAGGGCATGGGGCGCCCTCCAAACCTCCAAACCGCCCGCCCAGAACCCTAGCCTCAGCCCTCGCCCATGCGCACAACCACGGGGAGATGCGCGCAGGCGGCCCCCCACCACGCTCCGTCAGGGAGAGGAGGAGGGGCACATAGCCTGGCCCAAAGGTGTTACGTGTCTGTGGATGTCACGGGCGCTGTGTGCTCTCTCTGGAGGCCAGACCAACAAAAGGTTAAATGCCAAAGCCGCGCCGCACCACTCGCCTCTGCGCACTCCGCCTGCGCCCCCCAAAGTGGAGGGCGGGGCACGCAGGCGGAGCCATGGCAGGGAGGAAAGCCGCCAGAAAAGAGCCCCGTCGCATCAAACCTCCAAATCGCTCTCTGGCATACCCTACAGCCCTGACGCCTGCATGCGCGCGCTGGCCACCGCACTCGTCGCACTGCCAGTTATCAGGCATTGAGACACTTCAAAGGTGCAGCATCTGCTGCTGGTGCTGCTGCGGCGGCGGCACACCAAAGCCGCCCGCCTGCTGCTGCTGCGCCGCGGCAGCCTGCAGCATCCTCTGCTGCTGCTGTTGCTGCTGCAGCTGCGCCATCGCAATCGCCCCCGCCGCTGCTGGCCCGCTGGGCGCGCCCGGAATCGGCTGCTTGGGCTGCTTGGACTTGCTGCGGCGCGACGCCCCTGGCGGCCTGGGCTGCGTGTTCCACTTCGCCGGCAGCTTGTGGATGATCACGCGCGGCGCGTTTGGCGCCCCGCCGCTGGCACCGCCAACACCTCCGCCCATGCTGCCTGGCATGACGCCCTGGTTAGGGTTGTTGCCGTACGCCGGGTGCGCGAACCCGCCGCCGCCAGCGTCGTGCGCGTGCTGCGGTTGCTGCTGCTGCGGCGTGGGCATGAAGGCGCTCGAGGGTTGTGGTGCGCCGCCGCCCATGTGCGCAAGCCCTGATGAGGGCATGGCGGCGGCGGTGGCGGAGGAGGGGGAGGAGGGGATGAAGTTGGCGGGCAGGTGCTGGGTGCTGGTGTTGGTGGGGCGGGAGGGGGGCACGGGAGCGCTGGCGTCGCTTGGGGACGGGGAGGAACGTGAGGGACCGGTAGAGGTGAGCTGCAGGGTGCACGACAAGGAGGAGCAGAGCAAGGGCAGGAGCACACTGTGAGTTTTTGCCGCAAGACAAGAGCGGCGCGTGGGACATGGGATACGGGCATAAGAGCGTAAGAGAGGACAAGAGCAAATAAGACCTGTAGAGCGTGCAGGAGAGCACGCACCTGGCTGCTGCTTGGGCGCCGTCTCACCGCCTGAGGCTTGGCCAGGAACACGGCGCCACCGCTGCCCTGGCCTCCCTGCTGCAGCTGTCCGTCGCTCATCAGCAGCATGCCACCGCCCGCACCACCACCGCTGCCGCCGCCGGCGCTGCACACCCGCTCCCTCGCTTGCTGCTGCTGCTGCGCTGGCAGCAGCGCCGCGTTCGCCCACTCCATCCCAGCAGCCGCGTCGCCGCCGAACGTGCCGGGCATGCTGTGCGGACCCCCGTGGAAGCTGCCCGGAAGCTGCTGCTGCTGCTGCCCGTAACCACCACCGCCTTGCTGCAGAGCCGGCATGGAGGCCATACGCGTAATGCCACCGTTACCCCCCGCAGGCGCACCGCCAGCATTGCCGCCGAAGGCAGCTGGCCAGCCGTTTAGGGCATCCACCATGTCCTCATCAGGGCTTGGCGAGGGCGCAGCCCATGCATCCGGCTGCTGCTGCTGCTGCAAGTGGCCCGCTGGAAGCTCGTGCAGCATAGCCGCGGCAGCCCCCTCCCGGCTACCCTCCTCCAGCTTCACCTTGGTCATCGCGGCATTCCCGCAGCCTCCACCAAGCACGGGCGCGCTAACACCACCACCACCCACGCGCGCACCACCAGCGTATGTGATGGGAAGGTCGATGCTGTGCCGTGCTGCGCCTGGCCCCCGTCCACCGGCTCCCACCGCTCCTCCACCCGCACCACTGCCGTTCCACAGGAAACCAGTGCTGCCGACCGCAGCCGCCGGGCCAACCGCAGCCTGGGCCAGGAACGGCCCACCACCACCACCACCAGCTGCGGCAGCAGTGCCGCGTGGGGACAAGCCCAGCATGCTCAGCGTGCTCACACTGGATGGCGTGGATGCCTGGTGCCAGTGAAGCGGCGCGAGCGGCTCAGGAGGGCCTGGACGGGTGAGCACGCCACCCGCTGCTTGCGCCTGTTGCTGCTGCTGCTGTGCCGTGCAGGACTCGCCGCCCTGTGGTGGCGGCAGCTGCGCGGACCGCTGCGGGTTCAAACTCGACAGTTGCTGATGCAACTGCGGTGGCGGTGCCTGGGAGCTGAGCGGCTGGGTCTTGATCGGCGGGACCACCACAGGGAGGTTGGCGGCGCCGCCGGTTAACCGAGCTGCTGCCTGGTCAAGCTGCAGCACTGGTGGCGCGGCGAAGGCGCTGTGGGCGCCTGGCATGCGCGGCGGCGGGCTGGAGCTGCCGTACGCCGTTGGGTGGTACTTGTGGGTGGTTGTGGTGGTGGTGTAGGCGACGGCGGAGAGGTTGCCGCTGCTGGCGTTGTTGTGGTGGTGGCCGCTGTTGGCGAACGCGAGCGCGCAGGCGTTGGCGAAGGGGCGGGTGGTGGAGGTGCCGCGGCTGGAGGAAGGGAGAGGCTCGATGAACATGGTGCAGTCGTCGGGGTGCTGCTGGAGGTCCATGAGCTGCGCGCATGAGCGGCGGCGTCGAAATGGAGCGAACGCACCGAGTGAGCTCGCGCTCGCGTGATTGTCGGCATTTCGCGTGGGGCGAGAGGCCGTCTGACAGCCCAGATGAGTGCGCGCGAGTTGCTGCGCGAGTTGCTGCTGTGCTCACCGTGTTGTGGTGCCCGCTGGCGCCGCCGCCGCCGCCGCCGCAGGGCTCGAGCAGGCTGTCCTCCTCGGCCACCTCGGCCAGCCCTCCGTGCACCTCGATGAGCGCGTCGTCGTCGCCCTCCTCGTCGCCGCTCGCGGTGCCGAGCCCCAGCATCATCCCCTGCCGAACACCACCAACAAACAGTGTCAGTGCGGTACTCCGAGGGGCCAAGCCGTCGCAGCCAGCTAAGACGAACATCCAAGAGCTCCTCTCACCTCGTCATCGTCGTTCGCCAGGAGCGCGCCCAGCCCCCTCGCCGCGCCGGCCGGCCGCTGGTGCCGTGGCTGGTTTGGGCTCATGAAGAGCATGCCGTCCATGCCCTCGCCGCCGCCCAGGGCGTTGCACTCGTCGTCCGGGCTGCACCCGCCTGCGTCACAAACACACAGAGCGCCATCCGCACAACAGGCTAAAGCAACGAGCATTTCCGTGCCTGCCCTTCACTCCCCACAGCACCAGAGTGGGTCCCATGTGAGGCCCGCTCACGACGGTGCAAACAGATAGCCACAGCCACAGCACCGGCGTCCACCAGCCCCCATGCCCTGGCGCCACCCACACGCAACGCGACAAACTCACCGGCCTCGGTGTTCATAAAGGCCCCAAACAGCGCGTAGTCATCGATGGACTCGGCCTGCAGCGCGTCCAAGGCCCTGAGCGCCCGCATCTCCTCCTCACCCACGCCCGTACCCACGGCCGCCGCCAGACGCTGCTGCTGCGCCGCCATTGCCGCCGCATCCCCGTTGCCGCCGTTGCCGTACATGGCGCTAGAGCCCTGGTTAGGGTATGCGTGCGCGTGCATGTTGTATCCTGTTGCCGGGGCACAGGACGTGCTGGAGGGGTCCATGGAGGAGCCGCGGTGGAGGTGCAGGTGGAGGTGCAGGTGCTGCTGCTGCTGGAGCACCAGCATCGCCGCCGCTTGCTGCTGCTGTTGTTGTTGGTGCAGGCTGGGAGAGGGCACGCTGGCCGCGCTGGGCAGCTGGCTCCACCCACGGGTGTGCGCGTTGGCGGCGGTGGCCGACTGCTGCTGCTGCGCTCTGCCAGCGTGCTTCTGGTGGTGCGAACCCGAGTGGTGGTGGTGGCCGTGGTGGTTGTGCTGCTGCTGCGTGTGCGAGCGCGTCGAGTGCGCCGTCGACTGCAGCGCCCCGTGGCCCAGCGCAGAGCTGCTGCACCCTCGCTTCACCACGGGCCGTGACGGCACCGCCACCTGCTGCACGCCAACCGCCACCGCCGTCGCGCCGCTGCCACCGCTCCCGCTGCCACTCCCGTTCCCCGCACCGCCCTCACTCTCCCCGCCACCGCCGCCGTTTGATGTGGGCGCCAGCCCGCCGTTGTTGTTGGCGCCGCTCTCGCCGCTGTTGGCGTTGTTGTTGTTGGCGGTGGGGGTGTTGTGGTCGTTGTTGTTGGCAGTGGTGGTGCCACCGGCATGAGGGTCGGCGTGGCCCAGCACGGCGCAGTCGCCAGAGTTGCGGAGCTGGTCAAAGCTGCGGTGCGCCGAGTCAAAGCACTGCTGCCGCATCTGCTCGCTGTCGGCCACGTGCTCCACCTCCTTTGCGTACAGCCTGCGTGTGTTGTTGCAGCGCAGGGAAAAGACGTGAAGCGAGGTTTTAGGACTGGCGCTTTTGCCGCCGCTGCAATCGCCTCAAGTCCCGCCGCTGCATGTGGCTGATCAGCGAGCGGGAGGCTCACCAGAGGAAGGTCGACTGCTTGGCCAGGCTCTTTGACCTCAGCGTGGAGTTCCTGCGCCACGGTAAACGCGGCAGCCACACAAATGTGCGCAAGTACCACCACCCGGCAGATCAGGCAAGGCGCTTGGCAACCTGCAGCCACACACACACACAGACCCCAGAAGGCCCAGGCCCTGCAGGCTCACCAGTGGTTCTTGACGTCGTTGTCGCTCCGCACGGGCAGGAACTTGGCGATGGCCGCCCACTTGTTGCCAATCTGCACTCACGTGATGGCGCACGTCCCGCCGTGAGCATACCACCACCACCACATCCTGGGAAGGGAAGGCGTGGCCTGGCTGTTGCTGGTGCAGCCCCGCTGCTTCCATGCGGCTGCTTCCGGGCGAATCCAATGCTCCTCAACGCGACTCAACGGGCGCGACTCAACGGGAGCGCGCCGCCACCTCCTCTCTCTCTCTCTCCTCGCACCTCGCGGTGCCGCTGCGCCAGAACCATCTCCTCATCCTCGCTCCACTGCCCCTTCTTGGTGTGCGGCCGTGTGGGCCCTCCCGCCCCATTCCTGCGGTCGTGTGTGTGGCCACGGTCACGTCTAAGGGGGGAGGCGACGGGCGAGGAGATATTTGCGTACAACACGTTGGGATCCTTCCAAGGCAGGAAGGCCACATTGCCAGTGCCATGGCCAGTGTGCCTGTCAATTACCCTGCGCACCTGGACTTGCGATGGGCGTTGGAAGGCGGAGGGCGAGGGCGCGGGGACTCGGCCACCGCCCCGAGCTCCGTGAGCTCCGCGCTCTGCTCCTCTAGCTTGACGTGGAGCGCGTCGTGGTGCTCCTGCGTGTGCGCTGAGGCTGGGGACGTCTGCCTCCCCGCGCCGTGCTGCTGCTCCTCTGCTCCTCGAGGGTCCTGCTCGCCGACCTCCTCAGGCGAGCACGAGCCCTCCTGGCTGCCGCGGTCGACCACCACGCCCTGCGCCTGAGCGTGCTCGGTCGCCCCGCCGTCCGCAGACATGGTGCGCTCGCTGCTGGCGCGCTCAGAGAACAGGTCGTCCATCCTCTCCTCGACCTGCAGGATTCGATCGACAGAGGCGAGATATTCACTCGCTCAGGCCGCTCAGGAGGAGCGAGCCACTGCACATGCCGCTGCGCCCGATCCTGGCTGGGCGCCTGCTGCTCGGCCACGTTGCTGTCTGGGTGCCCCGGCACGCAGTGCAGCCTCCCACCGGCCTCCACGCCCCTGGCACGAGCCAGCGCCAGGCGCCCAGGCGGCCAGACGGCGAGACGCTGCGCCAGGGCTGAGATGAAGCCGCCTCGCCGCTCCCCCAGCCGTCGCAGGCTCGCGCGAGGCACTTCCACGTCTCCAGCGGTCCCACCCCCAACAGCGCGCGCCGCTCACCAGATGGCGAGCCTTCAGGCCACCGCTAGTGTTGATGGTGATGATGCAGCGCCTCCTGCAGCTGCTCTCCTCGCTGCGGCGCTCTCTCGCTGGGCTCCTCGGCTGCGCTGTCCCAGACTGTGTGTAGGCTTGCTCTGCGCTTCGGCGCTAACAATTCACGCTCATGCTGCTGCTCTCACGCGTTTTGCGATTCGCCTGCGACTCAAGCGACTTTGCAGCGCTTGACATGGAGGCAAAGCCGCTGGTGGTTAATTGGATATTTTTGCAGGCAGCGCAAGAGCCCGCAGGAAGGTGTGCAGACCGCGCCAAATCGCCACCACGCGTCCCTGATCCCCAGCCGCGCCGCCACAAGTCACCACTGCCAGCTGTTGATGGGGCGCCGCCCGCCCGGCGCCGCCGTGCGCGCCCGGTGCAGGTAGATGGCC
>QAXK01001027.1:0-17105 GCA_004335735.1 Chlorella sp. KRBP
TCTTTTGTGGCGGCTGCAGCAGCATGACACTTGTCGTGAATGCCATGCAATGATGATGATGATGATGACACCTCGCACCCACCCACCAGGTTCCTCAGCAGCTCGCTGGTGTGCTGCCCCTTGTCGTAGTACAGGTCCTCCTCGTCAGAGGCCAGCAGCTGGAACGCCATGCGCCCCATGAGGGCTTGCACCTGCTGCACCATCGCCTGCAGCTCACCTGCGCGCACACAGGTTGACATATGATACGCCCGCTGAGGCGCCAAACCAGATGCAAAAAACCACACGCGCACACACACACGCCACACCCACGCACGAGCACCACACGCGTCAAGCGCTGGCCTGTGTGTGCCTCATACGCTCCTCCCTGACACCTGGACCTGGTCATGACTGACCTACACGATCATCTGTGTCCGTTCCCAGTCCTCCACTCCCCCACAGCTCTCCTCCCTATCCGCCTGCCCTGTCCTGTCCCGTCCTCTCCTCCGTGCAACCTATCCCCAAAAGCAGCGCTCCTCCACCCCACCCGCCTGGCCCACCGACGGCATACCAAATCGGCAGTCATACCAAACCAGCGGGCAACCACACCCGCGGCCTACCAGACCTCACACCCGCCTCTTCCACCGTCCAACCGCTCACCCGACAGCTGCGTGGCGGCGGCTCCGCCAGCAGGCGTGAGCAGCGCGTCGTGCGCGTTGTGCAGCGCCCGCAGCTGGCTCACGCCAGATGCCGCCAGGGACGGCCGCCGCAGCCACACGCCCACCAGGGAGTGCAGGTCAGCCACCTTGACGCTCACGCCACCATTGGCCTCACTGCGGGGCAGGCAGCAGGCAGGCGGCAGGAGTGTGGAGGTCAGGAACATTGCCTTGAGACGCACGTTAGGACTCCTGGGACAGGACCGTTGCACGACATGCCGGCGCTTCCAGATGCATATCCAGATGCATCCTTGCCAGCACACAACAAGTTGCTGCCCCACGCCACGACCTCACCAACGCCCCACGCCCCACGCCCCGACCTGCTGCCCCACGCCACGACCACACCAACGCACCTGGTGCTGCGGAGGGGCAGCACCGCTCCTTCCGTGCCCGGTGGACCAACCTTGAGCCCCAATGCCTTTGACAGCACCTGCCCCAACGTCTCCAGCTCCTTCTGACCCCCAGGCAGCAACAGCACCGCGTCCTGCGGCGGCGGCGCGACAGCACCCGGCAGCGCGGGCAGCTTCCACCAGCTCCCCAGGCCCTGCGTCCATTGCGGCAGCGGCACTGTGGGAGCCTTGGGCGCGTAGGCAGCGGGGCGGGCGGAGGTGGGGCGAGCACGGGCAGCGGTGGCGGAGGAGGATGAAGCGCCGGCGCCTGCACCAGCGTGTGCGGTGGTAGTGCTGGCGTGGGATGGTGCTGCTGGGGCGTGCTGCTGGAAGAGCGCGAACTGCCGGGCCAGCTCCGACGCCAGATCAGGCATGCTGTTGGGCGCGGGCGCCGCTGGTTGTTGAGGGGCTGCTGCAGCTGGTGGTGGTGCTGGTGGTGCTGCAGGCACGGACGAGGATGCGTCTGCGGCTGCGCCTGGGTGCGTCTGTGGCGGTGCTGTCGGTTGGGCGCCTCCCGCTGCGGACAGCATGGCAGCGCCTAGCGCCTGCGCCAGGATGGATTGCAGACCTGCGGGATGCTGCTGCTGCTGCTGCTGCTGCTGCTGCTGCTGTTGCGCTGGAGCTGCTGCTGCTTGTGGAGCTGCGGGCTGGGTCGCCTGCGGAGCCATCTCGACAGCGTCTGGGGCCCCGCCTTGCACCTGCAGCGCGGGGAGAGCGGTGCCGTGGTAGCGCTCGTGCCTGGTGGTGCGCTGGTTCTGCGCAGGAGCGCACAGAGCCCGAGCGGAGCACGAGCGAAGCAGGGAACGTCGATCTGGAACGCGCGGCGCACCTCGACGAGGGACAAGGCAATCGCCATCTGGATTTCCAGCTCCTCGTCCGTCATGCCATCGGCTCCTGCTGCTCCCGCTCCCGCTTGCTGCGCCATGTCGTGAAGCGTGCCTCTCGCGTGGCTCCTGCTTGCTGCTGCTTCACGCTACACTCTTAGGTGTGTGCTCACTGCGTGCTGTGTCTTCTGCGTCCTGCGGACGTGATGGCGCCGGAGGCGCACGTCATGCGCCATGACCGAACCGCATCACGACGGGGACTGCTTGGGGCCAAGGCATGCTTGGCCATGGCATTACAGCACCTGCTAGCCTTGGCGGACCATTGGCTGCATCAGGCCCAACTCCGAAACGTTGTGCGCGCACGATGGCGGAGTTCGAAATCCTTGCAGCGGTCCACGCGCAACGAAGGGCAAGTCAACGGTCAGATGTGCATAAGTGTGCCGGTGGGAGCAGCACAGCACGTCAAAAGAGCGAAAAGCGGCGCCTGCGCAGGACGGGATGCACACACGTGCCGCCAAGCGCGGTCCCAGCACCCGGGCAGCGACCCAGCGGAATCACATTTCTGGTGTCGTGGTGTGAGTGGCAGCACCAGGTGGTCCTGTACGCCCAGTGCAAGCCTATTATAGAATGACTCAGTACAAGAAGTCGTAGATGGCGAGCGCGAACATGGTGATGAGCGTGAGGAGCACCAGGATGGCTATCACCGTGGGCCCGACCTTGTCGTCATACATGCCCATCTGCGAGCAAAGCACGCGCAAGCACACGGCATGCGCGAAGCCACTGTGATAATAGGCCCACAGGTCGGCGCACGGAGCTGCAGCGCAGGTGTGCAGAAGATGGGCCCATGGGCCTGGTCCACGCAAGCTGCACGGCTGCAGCAAGCCTGGGGCAAACAGTCACACAGAGCTCTAGCAGAGCGCGTTGCAGGCTGGCCACCACCCTCCTCACCTGCTTCTTGTGCATGAACTTGGCGCGCCACTCAAAGGTGAAGAGCGCGTAGGCCATGATGAGCATGGAGATGGGCGTGTAGACGCACGTGATGATGTCAATGGTGCGCCGCGAGATGAGCTGCTCGCTGGGCGTGCTGGCGTCTGTGTTCTGGAAGCCAACCAACGCCGACGAGACGCCGCCCATGGTCACGGCCATGCCCATCCAGCTCAGGAACGTGCGCTCCAACGCTGCACAGGTGTGCATGCAGAGGACACACGACTGCGTATCAGGCGCTGCGGGGGTGCGCCCGCGCGGAGCCCAGAAAGTGGAGGTCGGCCTGCTGCTAGGCTGGTCATGGAGCTGCTTGTGGACTGCATGCTGCTCGCTGCGGAGTGGAGATGCCTCATCGCCGTGCGCGGCCTCCCAAGCCTGTGTCGCCCCTCCCCCCAATCCTGCATGGCTGCCGCTGCTGGCCACAGACACGCCACCCAGTGCTGCGCCTGATCAGCTGCACGAATTCGGCAGAATGCTGCCGAGATGCCGCCAGCGTGCACGAGCCGCTGCAGCCGCTGCAGGCCCCTGAAGCCCACACAGTGGAGGTCGGCCAGCTGTTAGGCTGATCATGGAGCTGCAAGCTGCTTGTGGACTGCTGCTCGCTGCGGAGTGCAGATGCCACTTTGCCGAGCGTGGCCTCCCAAGCCTGCGTCGCTCCCCCCCCATCCTGCTGCATGGCTGCCGCTGCCGGGCAGCAGCACCGCCACCCAACGCTGCGCCTGATCAGCTGCACGGGCTGCCAGCAGCAACGACTTGCCGAAGATGCCGCCAGCGTGCACGAGCCGCTGCAGGCACCTGGAGGGGCCATCCGCCATCGCGAGAGCGCGCTCACCGAAGTAGGACTTGGGCTCGACGCGCAGAGGCACCTTGCGGGGCAGCTGCAGCGAGGCGCCCTCGGTGTGGAAGCGAGTGCCATAGATCCTGCGCGCAGCCACCAAACCAGCAGGAAAGAGGTCGCTACGATGCATAGAGGCCATCGCACCCGGCGCTGGGCCTTAAGCGGCGCGCGCTGAGGCCCCCCGGACCCCGACTTGACGACCCGGCATCGCGACGTGCCCCAGCGCCCCTGGGGAGCCACCGAGAGCACCTCACTTGTCAAAGATGGAGCCCTGCGCCTTGCGTTCACTCTGCTGGCGCACGAGCGACATGGCTGCTTGTGGACTTGTGGACGGGGGGGGCGATGCGCCTGTCCTGCGATGGGCTGATGGCTCCCGCACTGGCCTGGGCTAATGTTCGCGCTGCTGCTATACGCAAGAGTATGTCTTCCCAGACAATCACCGTCAAGGATGCCATCGAGAGAGGATCGAGAGCATTGCCGTATATGACTCATCGATTAAAGATCGGGTCAGGACCACACGCGAGAGCAAGCTAGGCTTCAGGAGCTTCAGGGATAAATGATGACGACGACAGCGCGCACTCCACCACATTGTCAGTACAGGCCGGAGCGCAGGGCCGCGGCCACATCCGGCGCCCAGGCGCTGCCCCCCATGCTCGCCGCCTGCGCCTCTTCCGCAGCTGACGCCGCCGCGCCGCCGCCGGGCGGCTTGGTGAAGTCAAACACCTCCACGGGCGGGTTGGCCGCCGCCATGACCTGCTGCTGCACCAGCTGCTGCGCCAGCGTGAGGTTGAGCGCGGCCAGCTGCTCGGCCACCTGGTAGACGGCGTGCACCAGCAGCGCCAGCAGGACCAGGTAGAGCAGCTTGTGCAGTGCCGGCAGCACCATGCATGCCGCCCGCCTGCGTGGAGTGCAGCGTTTTGCACAGCGGAGGGCATCAGGCATGCGGCACACACACACACACACACACACACACACAAACGATCTTTTGTGACGGCTGCAGCATCATGACACCTGTCGTGAACGCCATGCCATGATGGCACAAACGCACCCAAGGACGCCCAACACTCCGTCTTGGTGCTTGACCACCACGGACGCCGCCCCTCCAGGCGCCACCACCACGGTGGCATCCACGGCCTTGCCTGACCCTGCGGGAGCGCATGGGCCATTGAATGGGCGTATAGCCTGGACGAGTGAAGCACGTGATGGTGCAGGACACCTCTAGGTGTGCGGCTGCCTTTGGCCAGGGCGTCCGCCTCAGCTTCAGGGCTGTGCGGGATCCCACAAAATAGCAGAATAGTAAGAGCTCTTAGGAAAAAGCCAGGTACCTGCGATGGCCGTGAGCTTGGCCTTGGTCTGTGCGTCGGAGAAGGAGGACGCCACGGTGCTCGACGGCGTCATGTCGCCCTGTGCACGCAGAATCATCATGCAAACCAAGGACCAGGAGGGCAAGGCGCAGAGCTTTGCCAAGAAGAGCAAACGAGTGGAGTGCGCCAGCGCGCAGCACACCACCTGCCAAGCGGCAGAACACGCTGGTCGCCACCTGGCAAGAGCTTGCGGCAGGCACACGGCGGGCCAATGCATGCTTGCGCCGCTTGTGTGCACACACTCACGCTGCTGGCGAGGGCGGTGATGTCGGCGATGCGGTCCAGCACGCCCTTCTTGCTGCCCGCCAGCGCCGCGCCCTGCATAGGTGCGTTTACATTTACATTAGAGAGGCGGCGTGCGTTGACGGGGCAGGCATGGCATGATGCGGAGCACCTGCCAACACCGCTGCAAGGGGAATGGGCGTCAGACTTGAGGCACCATCCCAATAGTATTGAATGAGCTCAGACAGGTCCCCTCACCTGCACCACGGACTTGAGGAGGCCCAGCGACTTGACCAGGCAAAAGGCGCAGCTGGACACCAGGCGCGTGCTGCTCTTGCCCGTGCGCGAGACGGCAAACTGGATGTTGACGTAGAAGCAGTCTCCTGCACACAGTGGTGCACGGCGGAAAGCATGCCATGTTGAGGCACAGCAGGGAACGTGACACAGCACGGCGGAACGTGACACAGCACGGCAATCCTTGACGGGCATGTCACTGGCTTGTGCCTCCAAGTGCACCGCTTTCCTGCCCCGCTGAAGGCGAAGGTGAGGCACGAGTCCGCTGTCCCGTGCAGCTTCTGCACGTGCACCGCCGTCCACTGATGGTGTGACAGCTCACCTTTGGGTGCCGTGGTGGACACCTTGACGAGACCCACCCACCCGCCTGGCCCACTCGCCGTGATCTGCATACAATGTGTTAAACCGAACACTGCAGCATTTGCCTACTGCGCCCTTCATCAGCCCATGCCTTTGGTCACCTTGGCATCCCAGAGATGACACAAAGCTTTCCCCAATGGCACTCGTCGTATCATGATGCCAGGTGTGCACACACACACCTCGTGCACCTCCTCCACGGCGCAGCTCTTTGGGCCAGCAGGGATGGAGAGCGGGCGTGTGTACCTGCGCGCCGCCCAGAACCATTGGCAGGGCGCGTCGCCACCATTGGCATCTGTTCCGGAGGAGTCGTCACAGCGCGGGTTTCTAACCTTTGGCAGCAACCGGCTGAAGGCATGCACTAGCAGCAACAACAACAACAGCTCACCTGAGCACGCGCTTGGAGCCCTTGGGTGGCACGCTGCCTGCGCAAGAAGCCCGTGCAATGCGCCAGGGAAATTGTTCGTTAGTTTGCCTCGCAGCCACGCACCGGCAGCGTTGTGTGTGCCACAGAGCTGCCGCAAGATCAAGACAAGCTTTCCCCACCTGGCTTGTCAGCAGCAGGCACCCAGGACAAGCTTTCCCCACCTGGCTTGTCCGCAGCAGGCACCCAGGACAAGCTTTCCCCACCTGGCTTGTCAGCAGCAGGCACCCAGGGCTCCGGCGCCACGTCGCGCAGCTTCTCGCGCGTCACCATGTTCTTGAACACAGTGTGTGTGTGGTCAAACAGCTGCAAGTGCACACGCAAGCACCACGGACACGATGCAGTAGTAGGGTGAGCAAGCATGCGCATGGCCGCCCAGTTTCGCATCAACTTGAGCGCGGTAGGAGCGGCTGGAAACTTGCTGATGCGGAGAGGTGTGGTGAGATGGCTACATGCAGCCATTTTCAGCGAGCTGCTGGTAGCTGGTAGCTTGTGTGGCCAGCAGTTTCTAGTGAACTGCTTTGCAAAGTGAACTCACCGCCATGAAGACGGCGTTGGGCGGGGCGTTGACGGTGCAGTCGCAGCAGGGCGTCTCCCTGTGTGTCATCAGCACAACACAAGAGCAACAAGGGTTGGCGCCAAGCGCGTCATCAGCACAACAGCAACAAGGGTTGTCGCCAAGCGCGCTGACCACACGTGACACCAGCTCTGCTGCTCACTCACAAGGGCGGAGGCAGCAGCATGGACTCTTCCACCTCCCCGCCGCTCGTGGCTGAATCTTCGTCCTTGTCAGCTGTCGCCACGCTCGTGCCCTCGTCCGAATCCTCACCAACGGTGGTCACCACGGCGCCCGTCACCTTCGGTGTGCACGCAAACAGGGCACACGAGCGCACAGCCAGGTGGGGGGACAGGTAGTGAGGGCTGTGGGGCACACCGGCGGTGTGTGTGTGGTGAGCTTTACATCTGGTATAGCCTTGTCTGGCAAGCAGATAGTGTGAACATCCACCTGCTTTGAAGCCCGTTTGGAGCTGAGTGCTGTGCACCCCTGTGCTCTTGAGGTGCTCATGAGCACCTTGGCTCCGCAGGCTCCCCATTTGAAATGTGTAAGGTACAGGGCGCTTGCGCACCTTGTCATCCGCCGCCGCCTGCTGCTTGGCCAGCACGGCCGCCCGCTCGTCAGAGATGAGCACGCACGACACGCACAGCTCCCAGTTGACTGCCGACACACGCTCATAGTCGTCCATGCGCCGCCTGCACGCCGCAGCAACAACGGAGGACAGCGGTGTGGCACACTTCGTCGCCCGCATGGCGACGTGGTGCCTGCATGCATTGCTGCCGGCCATCTGCACAGCTGTCTTGTTGCCAAAGCAGGTGGTCACACAGAACCGTTGCGCGTCGTTGCCTGCCCACCGCACTCACACGTAGCACTTTCCGTCCTTGCGCATCTTGCTCGCCTCAGGCAGCTGGTTCTCCCACTGCCCACTGACGGTGGCCGCCTTGAGGTCCTGGTGCTTCTGGTCGCCGATGGCGTACACCACGTCGTCCGGCTGGCTGCTGTGGGCGTGGCGGGCGATGCTGGACTGGTGCGCAGCGTCCAGCGTGCGGGCCTGTGGCAGGGGCGTGTGTGGCAGCAACACAATGCAAGCATGGTGGGGCGGAGATGGCAACGCACGACGCGAACCGTGCGTGCTTGGTGCGGCGGCTTGATGACGGGCGCGATGCTGGTAAAATCCTTTCCAAACAACTGACTGACTTTAAAGCCTCAATACGCTGCGGGCTGCATTACTGTGCTCAGTGGTGCTCACCGTGCTGGGCGCGCTGTGGGCCTCCAAGAGCGCGGCCCTGGTGACAGCAGGCAGCATGTGCGCGCCACCGGCCGTGCCGTGGCCGTTGGCGGTCGCAGCCGCGGCGCCAGGCATCGCGGTGGGCGTGCTGGGGCCATCGCTGTCCTGCTGCTGCTGCACAAGCAAAAATGACATTTGAGGTGACGCGGGTTGTGATAGGTGGTTGGGTGTTGGATGCAGTGCAGACCTCAAATGGCCTGGCAGCGCGTGGCAAAACTGCACGCCTTGACCTGCTTCCTTGCGCGAGAAAGCTGGCCATGTGCCTCAGGAGCCAGCGCCTTTGCAACAATCACCTGCTGCTGCTGGTGCTGCTCCTGCTCCTGCTTCTTCTTGACGCTCTCCTGGACGCAGTCGCCGTCGCCTTCCGTGCGCTCAGCCAGCTGCAGGGGGCAAAGCAGCGAGCAGCACCCACGCGATGCACGCGTTGATAAGGGCTATAGGGTTGGCCTGGCTGTCATGGTGGCCTGCAGTGAGCTCCATGGCAAGGCAAGGCGCATCCACGGTGCCCCATGAACCAAAAGGTGGCCCACGCTCGGCCTGTTGACCGGCCATCCCTTCATTCTTCGCTCTTCTCTTTTTGAATTCCTTGCTGCCTCCTGAGCAGACGAGCAGGCGCGCACCTGCTCCTCCGTGGGCACGTCCCAGCAGGGGATCTGGGTCTTGGCCAGGGTGCCCTTGACGCTGTGCACAATGTACATCTGCGACAGGTGGGGAGAAAGGTGGGGAGCCGTGGCAGCTATCAATCGGCGCCCGGGTATTCAGGCCTCAGTGAAACCAACACAGGTGCTGCCCACCTTGATGTCGCCGAGCTCCTGCAGCTGGCGCTTGGCCTTCCAGAACAGCGCCTCCTGCGGCGCATTGAAAGGTTGCAGGGACCAGGTGGGCAAATGTCTACGAGCTGGGTTCGCTGCAGCACAGCGTCCTGCCAGCATTGACAAACTGCACGTGCGACCAGGAACTTGATATGGTAGCGCTAGGGCGTCTGCATCGCTGAAGGCTCCGTGCAACAGCCACAGCACGTGCGCACCGCTTTATCCCCGCACTCACCTGCACGCTGAAGGCGTGGTCCAGCGGCACGAGCAGGTACCCTCCTCCCGACATGGTGATGGTCAGCGTCACGTCCTGCATGGCATGAGGGCCAGCATTAGGGCTTTGCATGTGCTTCATCGTCTGCCCTTTCGCTGCCCTTGTGCAGCACGCCTGACTCACAGCAGCCGCACGGCATGGGCCTGGCAGCGCCACTGCGAACCTCAGCGAACCTCAGACCCAAACCCTAACCTAAGTCCCAACCCTAGTCCATGCCGCACCAGAGGGTCGTTTGGCGCTGGCTCTGCCTTGACGGCGCGCCACGAGCGCTTGGCCACGGTGCGCCCCACCACCACCTCCAGGTGCGCCATCCAATCCTTGTCCGCCAGAGACTGCGCACACGCAGGAAGCATACAACATACATCGTACGCACCGTGACGCGTAAACCAAGTCAGTTTCGCTCCTGCCATGTGGACTGCGTGTCGTCTGCTCGCCCGCAATGCAAGAGCAAGGCCAGCGACGGTCAGCCACGGCCAGCGCATGCGCCGGAGCAAGCAGCCCTAGGGCTGAGAGGGTGGCCGCAAGACCCTAACCTAGGGTTGAGAGGACTCACCTGCAGGATGGCAGCCGTCTCCTCAGTCCGCACCAGGCGCACGCGCAGGGTGTGCACCGTCACCTGCGCACGCCACCCACATGATGATGCGCAGCCCGTTGAGACGCAGGAGCAGGAGCCCGTGTGAAAAACACCATCCAGCCACCTGTTCCACACCTCGAAGGCTTGCAGTCCGTGCATACTCTCAGTCTTCAAGCACTTGCACCGCACCCGTTTTGCCTTTCCCGCCCCTGTCCTGTCCTGTCCTGTCCTGACCAAGGTTCCTCACACCTTGAGCGTCTTGCCCTGCACCCGTTGCTGCATGGCCAGCGGCGTCAGCTGCTGCAGCGAGAAGAGCATGGGCTGCAGCGTGGGCGCCAGGTTGCGGTCCACCAGCGCTTGCCTGCATGGGGCACGCATAGGTGCACGCCGCACCACCACCCACAGTGTGGGCATGGCGTGCCATGCAAGCCCCTCTCGCATCACCACCATCAACACACAGCCACGGCCCTTGGTACCTACAGTTGGCAGCTACTGTAGCTCCAAACTGGACTGCGCCATGGTTGTGAAGTGCAACATGCAGCTGATGGCAGTAGTCCAGGGGCCCAGCAGAACATCCACAGCCTGTGCGGGGCCTGTTGCCAAACAATGAAGTCACCAGGGGTGTGCATGCTGGGGGCCACGTCCTTACAAGGCAAGCGACTCACGTGAAGCACATGTCGCCCTCGAGTCCCTGCCACTGGCCCCGCTGCGACTTGTCCATGCTGCGAGGCCCCAGGCGGAACCACGAGGAGACAGCGCGGTTCACCTCCATGCGGCCTAGCAGGCGCTTGAGCGTGGCGCGCGTCTGCGTGGTGGGTGTGGTGGGGAGAGGTGGGTGCACAAACTGTAGCTGAGAGGATGAAGAGGAGAGGAGCCGTGAAAGCACTGGAGGGTGGCCCTGCACAGTGCCCCACCAACGTCCAGAAACGGGGAAGATATAGAGGCCACTGAATCACATCAAACACTGACCCCTCACCTGTCCCATGCGGATGTAGACTGTAAATTGCAGCTACACACAGCGCTACACAGTGCTAGCATCAAACACTGACCCCGCACCTGTCCCATGCGGATGTTGCCCGTGCCATAGTTGTGGTACACCACGGCACTGATGGGCGTGTCCTCCAGCAGGCCCTTGATGTCGAACAGGAAGCTCTCCTCCCTGAACAAACAAACAACGACACGTCATGGCAACAGAACACGCATGCAGCACGCATCAGCAACAGCGCCGGCAACTGCGGTGGCAGTGGCAGCAGCAGCAGCACTGCCACCACCACCAGATTGGCACTGGCCATTGTCAGCGAGCCATTGCAAGCCCTTCTCCCACAACCACCGTGGCCAACCATCACAACAACAACCCACTACCACCACCACAACAACAGCAACCCACCACCACAACGACAGCAACAGCAGCAGCACAGTACGCCCTCACCAGACCGGGTTCTTGTTGCGGTAAATGGTGCGCGTGGTGCACGTGAGCACGGTGGGCTTGCCCGCGCCCGGCCCCGTGCCAGGCTTGGAGCTGGCGTTGAGGTCCCCCATGGTCAGGCGCACAAACGGGTTGACGCTGTTGGTGTCTGGCATGATTGGCGGCAGGCAGCGGGCCGAGTGCACCACCACCAGCAGCAGCAGGTCCCCGCGTGCGTGCAGGATGCCGGGCGTCTGCACGCGGTGCAAGCGCACAAGCCGCAGTGCAAGTGTCGCAGTGCAGTGCCCGCACACAATGTGCAGCACAACGAAGGCGGCGGCTCATGCATGCAAGACAAGAGCAACAACAAGAGTCGCCAAGCGTGCCGTGGGCTTGCCAGGAGAGCACTCACCACGTTTGGTGTGTCCTCGGACTCAGCGCTTGCCTCGGGCTGCGTAAACATGCCCGTCTGCAGGCGCACACCAGCGCACACAACTACCAGAGCATTCTGCATTTTGACTAGAGCGGAATAGAGCTAGAGCAGTATATAGTAGCACTAGAGCGCAGGTGAGAGCGCTGCCTTGCACCCGATCAGTAGGTTCCTCAGTCGTCGCAAAGTGCAAGGCCCCCCAAAAACGCGCACCACCGCAAACACTCACAGTGGCGCAATCCATGCCTGAGGCACTGTAGACGCTCCTGTAGCGCCCCTCAGTGTGTGGCGTCCCAGCCGCCTTGTCAAAAGGTGTGCTGGGCGCGGCCACGGCAGCGGCCACGTGGCGGGGGATGACGGTGGAGCCGTTTGAGGTAAGCCCTGGTGGCGGTTGGGGCAGGCCTGACACCTGCAATGACGGATGTGCGGGCAGGCGGTTGGAAGTGGGCCCTGGTGGTGGTTGGGGCAGGCCTGGCACGCCCTGGTGCGGCTCTTTGCCACGCGGCCCAGCATGTTGCCACATGCTGCCCGGCGCGATGCATCAGTGCCCGCATTGCAGGTGCTGCTGCAGCTGCAGCTGCACAGCGGCCCAAGGAGGGGCCAAGCAGCAAGCACGCACGTGTATGGAGTGCAGGTGGTTGAGCACGTTGTTGTCCACCTGCGCCGTCACGTGCTGCGACACAATGTCCACCACGTCCTCCCCGTGGAAGGCGTCCTGCTCCGCCTCGTGCTGGGCAGGGTGCACCATGCGGTCCAGGCCCAGCACCGTCTGCGCAGGGACAGCACGACGCTTGGGCACACACCTCTTGAACAGCAAGGCGGTGCATCTCACGATGCCAAACCGATGGCTGCACCAATGGCTGCAACAGAATGTATAAGTCAACACGCGCATGACATGAGGCGAGCGGGCAATGCCGTGCGCTGGCGGAGCGCACTACTGAGTGGTCACCGCGACGGACTACACCGCCCGCACGCAGAAAAGAGCTGCAAGAGAGCTGCAAGATAGCCTGCTGCTGCTGCTGCCTGTGCTGCTGTTGGTGCGAATGTGCCACCCTGCACGTTCCCGCACGCACCTGCGTGGTGAGCTTTTCTATCTTTCGTCCCATCTGCATGCCCATCTTGCGGATGACAGAGCGGCCACTGGCGACCTGCTTGGCCAGCGAGTCCATTCCAGCGCCCAGCGGACTGCTGCCAGCCGCGCCGTTGCCGCTGCTGCTGACGCCCGTGCCGCTGCGCACCAGCCCGTGGTTGGAGCTCCCATCCTCACTCGGCTCCTCAGGCACTGAACCGCAGGTGGTGACCTGGTCGCCCTGAACGTCCGTCCTCTTCCTCCTGAACCAGTGGCCGCTGCGAGCCCCCTTGTCCTGTGCGGCCATCCTGCTGGCTCCTCAAGTGCCCGAGCGAGCCAGCGATGGCAGTGGCGCGGAGCAGAATAGCGTTTACTGATTGCGCGCAAGCTGCTGCACGCTAGAATTCTGCCGCTCGCGCGCTCTCAGCTTCTCCCACCGGACGATTACTGGAGGCACGGGGGTCGATTTGCAATGTGCGGGCAAGTGATAAATCCGTGCAGGTTGACTACGTACGCGTAAGGAGCATTCTTGAGCCCCATGACAGAATCCCTGGCCCCTGGCGCGTGCCCGGGCTTGCGGCTGGAAATGACGCGTACAGCCTCTGCGGGATTGCAAATGATCCGTGCAGGTTGACTACGAACAGTAAGAGCACACCTGGGAGCCCCATGACTCGATCCCTGGCCCATTGGCACATCCCCGCACAACGCGTACAGCGCACGGCGTCAGGCGCGGCAGATCACTGCTCCTCCGCACCAGCCGCCGCCGCTGCAGCACCAGCAGCACCAGCACCAGCGTCCTGCTGCGGCTTGCTGCGCTCAGACGCCCGCACCGTCCACTGCGGCAAGGGCACCAGGTCGCCAGGGTGCTGCACCGCCGCCCGCTTCTTGAGCCGCGTGCTCTTCACCAGCGCACTCGCCCCCTTGCGCCCACCGCCCCTGCCTCCTCCCGCTCTCCCTCCTCCTCTCCCCGCGCCCCCTGGCACCACGCTGCCCTCCCCCTGCGCCGCAAACTCCGTGCCGAGCACGCTTTCCTCCTGCGCCGCCCCGTCGCCGCCCCACACCTGCGCACGCCTCCACTCCACCATGGCCTCCTCCAGGCGCCCAGACGCAGCGAACGAGTCCCGTAGCGCGCTGGTCAGGTGCAGGAGCGCCGTGCGCCCCACACCTGTCTCTGAGCTGGTGACGATGCAAGGCGGGAGCACCGGCGCCTGCACAGGCACCTCCGGCTGCTGCTGCTGCTGCTCCTCTCCCCGTCCCTGCGGCTGTGCCTTGGTTGAATGGTGATGGTTTGTCCCCATGCCCCGTGCAGGTGCGGTTGCGGTGGCAGGTGTGGCGGGGTCCGTGGCGGCGAGGCGCCGCATCTCACTGAGCAGCGCTTGCTTGAAGGCGTGGACGTTCTCGCGGCAGGGCGGCTGGCCACGCTTGCGCTTGTCCGCCTGCAGGAGATGGCGTTTAATCCATTTTTAGTCAGCAACGGTGAGCCGCACAAAGGGAGGTGTGGACGCATGACCTCTGTTTGGCCCCTGTTTGGCTCCGTTCAACACAGGCACGATGCAGCACGCAGCCTGAGACAGCCTGAGAGTGGTGTGCATGGTGTGTGTGCCCACCTGCCCGCCTGCCCGCCCGCACCTTTGTGAAGACGAGCGCAAACGGCACCTTGCTCTGATGCAGCCACACGGCATAGTCCACGTCGATGCGCTGCGGCTCGATGCTGCTGTCCACCAGCAGGTAGACCAAGGCCAGGCTCTGCCTGCACGCCCACCGCCACCACAACAAGAACAGGCCAGTCAAGATGCCATGGCTTGGTTGCTTGCTTGTGGTGGCTCCGTCGCGGCTGCGTGTGGTGGCCTGCCATCTCCCTCTCGGCCGCCTGCTTGCCGCGCCGCGCGTGTTGTGCTGCCGGGCACCTGGTGCGCTGTGCAGCCTTGCTATGAGGCGAAGCCTGTGTCCCCGCCACACTGAGTCACAGAGTCTGCCCTCGCTCGCTCACCGCATGAGAAAGTAGTCGCGCGTGAACTTGTCAAACTGCCCCCGTGTGGCCAGGCCTGTGCGCGCAAACCTGCAGCACACGGCACCACCGGGCGTGTGGTGCGATGGTGCAGGCGTGATGGCCTGGGCTGCTTGCAGGTGCTGCTTGTGCTGCGAACCTGTTCTCAGGTGGTGGCCGAGATGCCTGCAGAACAGCCCGTGCGAGCTGCTGCATAGGTCACGCACCCGTATCCTGGGAGGTCTACCAGGTACCAACTGCTGTTGATGAGGAAGTGATTGATGCACCGCGTTTTGCCTGCAGGCGTCAGGCGGCACAAGGTCGACCACGGCCGCGTGAGAAGTACAGGGAGCAGGTAGCTGCAGCTATCCTCACTGGAGTCTGTACCGTTTGGCGTGCATGCTGCTGCTTACCGTGCTGGCAACACACACCGCGTGCATCCCCCGTCCCCACGCACCTGGCTCCTTGGAGACGTGCGCCAGGCGCTTGCTGTTGGTGAGCATGTTGACGAGCGAGGACTTGCCCACGTTTGAGCGGCCAATGACTGCGAACTCTGGGTGCTGCGGCGCGGGGCACTGCGCCACCGTCACGGCGCTGGCCACATACTCGGCCGTGCGCACGCGCGTGTTGGCGGCGTGCAGCAGCGGCAGCGTCTCCGAGAGCTCCTCGTTGGGGTCGGAGCCGTCCTCGTGGAACGGCTCCGCGTGCTCCTCGCTGCCGTCGCCCTGCTCCTCGCTGGGCGCAGTGGGCTCCACGGAAAGAGCCGCCCGAGTGGCGGTGCAGCGCCTGCCATGGCTTGGCGCCGCTGCTGGTGGCTGCAGGTGGCTGCATGTGTGGGCGCGAGCGGCGGGCGTGGGCGGCGGCGGGTGCAGCACCAGCAGCGGAACGCAGTGAGGGCGGGCTGAATGGCTGCCATGGGGCCTGGCACTGCACTCCAGTGCGTGAAGGGACGCCATACTGAGTCTGGCACAGTGTCTGGTTGCTCTGGTTCATGCAGCGTGGGGCGTGAGTCCGTGGCGCGTGACCGCTTTATGTGCTACTCCTGCTGGCCATCACTGTAGCCTGCTTGGGCAGCACCTCCCTTGCCCCATCACAAGTTGCGCGTCGGCCTTGTCGTTGCAGTCCAAGGGAACGAGAGCGTCACGCCCGCAACGCAAATGCACGGGTGCAGCAAGAGGCAAGTAGAGGAGGCAAGTAGAGGCGGCTGCGCCAGAAGCAAACAGCAAGCAGAGGTCTCTCCAGTTGTGTGATCCGCCGTGTCATGGCGCAGTTGAAAACGAAAAACAAGCTGACACACTCTCATCCCGCTATGCGTTGTGGGGTCACAGGTGGAAATGAGGATGTCCAAGCAGCACACCTGCCCATCACTGACAGAAAGGGCACAGACGTGGCGTGGCAATGCGGAGCACTGTTGCATGGGAGTGATGGCTGGGCCGGGGAGCAGCCACGGAAGCACAAATCAAGGTCTCCCTGAATCTATTAGGAGTGGGTGGGGTCAGTGACAACTCAGCGCCGCGGGAAAATCAATGGCATCCACGGCAGCGGAGCAAGGTCAGCACGCCACACGCATGGCTAGAAAACCAAACGAGCCCCGTCATCCGCGCTTCAGTCCAGTACATCGCCATCTGCATGGGGTCAAGATTGCACAACGCCTGCCCGGCCACGCGCAGCAGCGCTGATGCCCACCAGCAGGCGTCAACGTGTGCCCACCCTAGGCCAGCCGAACATCAACCGCTCAGATACACTGGCAGATCTGGCACGTGGTGGTGCACTCCTCGCTCGTGTCTGTCTGCACGATGACCGAGCTGAGGCACTTGGCCACGAGGGGCTGGTTGGCTGCTGTCTTGGCGGCGTTGTACGAGCACGTGTACAGCTGCTGGTACGTGATGGTGGTGGCGCCGGAGGCCAAGCCGCACGCTGTGGCCGACACGTAGGTGCATCCGTCCTGAAGCTTGACCTGGCTGATGGACAGGGTGGGGTTGCGGAGGGCGCCGTTGGCCTTTTTCGAGGGGCAGTTGAGGTTGGCGTACGTGGCCGCCAGCTGCGCGCGCCAGGTGTCGGTTCCGCTGTAGGCGAGGCACGTGAGGAAGCTGGCGCCGTTGCAGTAGTAGCCGTTGGTGTTGATGGCGCTCTTGGTGTCGGCGAAGTTGCCGCATGTGGTGGCGTCGGTGACGCCAACGGGGCTGAGCCAGAAGCCCTTGGAGCGAACGAAGTAGTTGGTGCACGGGGGGCAGACGGGTGGGGGAGGGGGCGAGGGAGCGGTGGACAGGGTGTTGGTGACCTTCCTGGTGCTGGTGGTGGTGGGGTGGGCGGGGGTGGAGG